>RJWM01004358.1:0-102375 GCA_004363535.1 Dasyprocta punctata | reverse complement strand
AAGAATAGTATGGACATCCTGTTCCCCAGGAAACTCAGTAACAGAGCCCATTAAATAGATTTCTTCCCCAGTATAGGGATAAATGCAAATATGTAAATGTTTCTCTCCTGATATTTGGTCTTAACAGACCCTCAGATCCAGCCAGAGTAGTTGGCCAACAGAGAAGGGCACTAGAAAGAAGCTAAAGTGGTAAATATCACGGAGAAGGTATGTGTGGGAAATCTCAAGTTTCCTGTGTCTGAAGATAGAGCAGGGGGCAGGTGCTCTCTGGGAGCACACATTTATATTCAAACAAAGAAAGTCTCCCCAGGAAGGGAGGTGGATTATCTCTCCAATAAGGTACTGAGCAGGACCAAGTGAAGTGCCTACAAGTATCAAATGAACCTTATGAGATAGCCACAGTGGGCTTCATCCACGCCAAGAGGATAACCATCGAGGACTCAGCACCAGAACCCTAAAACAGTGCCAAGTTTTCAGTTTGGTGTGCTTCTTAAATTCCTTATTGCAACTCACTTGCAGGGAAACCATGCAACCAAGAAGGAACAACTTTGCACCGAATGGTGGCACAATTACACCTAGTGTCAAATGGAGTATACTTGAATTGCACTGGGTTTAAGCAAATGGGAGAGACAGACCAGCATCTCTGAGCAGATGGGAGGGGAGCCCACAAGAGCCAAGGGAAGCATGTTAAATGCAAAATAAAGCAAAATTCTTTATTGCAAACATCTGATTTGTGAAAGCAAAATTTATATTACACGCTAAAGGAATATTCATTGCTTTATTTTGGAGCATGTGGGCATTAACTGTTTGGAAGATGTAATGTGGATAGAATTACAGGTCCTTAATTCTGAGGGAGGAAAATGCAAGATAAAAATTAAGATTTTCTAGGGATGTGCTGCAATACAAAAACATAAAATATTGTCTCCTGTTGTTGGCTTTCACACTAAATCCTCTATCCAGATCACTGAACTCAAAGGAATCCCAAGGGTCCATTCTCCCCACCCTTCCAGCTGCCTTTCTACTCTGCAACCTATTTAAAAGTATTGTGAATAACCACTGTGGAATGAGAAAAACCACCCAGGACTTTGAAGATACCTGTAGGGCTACTGCTTCTGTTAGGACAGATTTGAGAAATGGAGACAGGCTGGGGAAGAGCAAGAAGAAAGTCCATAGAATATGGTAAAGAGATGTCTTTATGAGCCAGGAAACGGGAAGCTTTGCCTGAGAGTTCCAGAGAAGACACTCTGGAAGTTGGCTCAGTGCCAAGCTGTCTTTATGTTGCCTCATAATCCAGCAGACGGAGAGACTTTGTTTTTCCCTACTCTGTCTAGGGCACTGCTCCAGAAAATACGATCCAGAGACTATCAACATTAATGTCATTTGGTCTCATTAGAAAAGTACACTGTGGGGTACAACACCATAGCTTTGAAATGGAAACTCCAAGTTGGAGTCCAGCAATCTGTGTTTAACAAACCCTGCAGGTGATTCCAGTGTGCACTCAAGTGTCAGAAGCACTGCTCTATGATACAAAGGGTGTAGGTGGTGAAGCTTGTCATAAATACTTGACTCTCACCGCTGGAATTTTCCTCTAAACCACTGGCATTCTTTCTACAAATTTTGCTGTTGGTGCTTTCCTGTACTCACTAGGAAGTGCCAGCAATTTTTCTGATTCAGACAAATGTTACGCATTCAGGCATTTTAGCATTCAGACAGATGTTAGAACTCAAGAAACTGTGAATGTAAGTCAGTGGTGCCGCAAGTGATTGCATGCTCATGGGTTCTATCCCTAGCACCAAACCAAACCAAACCAAACAAAGATGAGCCTCATATGTCCATTTTAAGTGGTCCTAAGTGTTTGTTTACTAAAACATCTATGAGTTACAGTTATCTAGTGAGGATATCATCAATAACAACCAAGTATGAGCAATAATAATCATGTCACAAATGTCACCTGACTTAAAGATATCCTTGATTATGACATAAGTTAAAATTATTCAATGATGATCAATATTAAAAGAGGAAAAATTATTAGAAATGATAAAATATGACAAATGATAAGAGCAATATATTGCTTTAAAATTATAATTAGTACAGTCAAGGTATTGCTGAGAAACCAAAATAGTGCCCTTGGGACTAGATTCAACTTCTGTGAAGAAGTGAGGGCATAAATTAACTCTAAAGAAATATTGAAATTGATTGGATGCTGGCTGCCACAAGTGTGAATTCTGAATCCTGGGATAAGCAAGGGTAAGAGAAGGAAATTTGTGGCCCATTCAGGTGCATTTTCAAGCAAGGAATGCACAAAATTTCCAGACTTTGGAATGCTGGAAATAATGGATATGACTAGAGAACAACAGGATGAAGAAGGACCCCAAAATCACCACGCAGCAATATTTCTTCTTTCGTAATTCTGACTTAGGTAGTTTGAACTCTGCTTACCAAGTTTACCTAGTCCCAAATGAATGCGAGCTACGTGGGTACATGTTTTCTTTTGGCCTATGCAAAGACTTCTGTACCTCAACTGGCATTATGGACACGATCATACACATTGGGAGTAAGGATAGAAATTCTTTGGAATATAGGTCTTTTAAATTTGGAAATGGGGGTCAAGAAAGTGTCAACTAAAAACAAGTTTGAATCTCTGACCTAAGTACTAAAGCTACCTTCCCTAAGAATTTAACTTCCGCTTAGCTGATCAGTATCTGCTTCTTTATCCCTTTATAGGTCACAATGTTCAGTACATTCAGACACTAATTTTCTACTTGGTCACTTGTAGGAGGTTTTTGAGACAGGTTTATCATGAGTTCAGATCTCCTTACTGCTAACTGATGCAACCTAAAATTTTTGAACTTGAAGATTGTACTTAGCTCCATCATAATCCAATCTTTTTGATTCCAGCTAACTGTGCATATTTTTTAGACACAATACTTCCCATGGAAAGTTTATGAGAATTTTATTTTTTTTATTTAAGCGAAGAAAAAAAGACATATAAAACAAAGACAACAAGCAAAAGAGACAAACAAACAACTAGAGTAAATACACAACAGTAACATTGCAGGTTTACAAAACCGGATGATAGAAACTTGACAATGGTTGCAATATTGTGTATCTTTGAAATGGTTACTTTCATTAACAGATATAGACATGTAAAATTGATCTAATCATATGAGTATTAATTGTTCTTTCTCAATAACGAATACATTCAGCAGTGTGTTCATTTTAGTTATCTTACATATACATATATACAGGTTTATAACTTTTTCTCTTCCCTTTTCGTTTATGAGAATTTTAGACTACTCAAAGTTTAGAAATTTTAGAATACAACTTTCCTAGAATATTAAAAATGTTCTAATGAAAAGAGATGATATCAAATTATTTTAATTAATAAATAAAATCAGTGAAAACTTATGGTTAATTTAAAACAGGAATAATACTTAAAATACTTCATATTTGCTTACAATTTAATGCCACATTATAAAGAGTCAATAAAGGATAGCTATTCTGAAAAGGCATAATTGGACCCATATTGACCACATTAGAAAATTAAGCATATTATTGTAAATGAAAATTCTCATTGCTTAATTATGTTTGGCAGGAAAGTTTTTCTGTAAAACAAATAGTGACCATGCTAGTCATGATTAATCAATTAATATTTCAGGCATGATTAGCCTTCCTAATCTGGTGTCCTTTGATTTTCTCTGTGAACTGTAGCCTCAGACATTTTGTTATAGGTTTATATTAGTAGATGTCAGCAATTTCCCTTTTGCTTTCAAGAATAGAGGGGTACTCTAAAGCTGCCTGGACCCTGATTTCAGCTTTTTACCTCTCACCTTACAAGTTTAGCTTATATATGACATGATACGTGGTTCAACTTTAAATTTTAAAAAAATGATTACAATAGAAGACACACTGCTATTAATCACCCTCAGCATCTGCCCCTCACTTTGAACACATTCGTGTCATATTTCTTGCCACTTTCTGAGACAGTTCTGGAAGTACTCTTTTGTGTTTTCAGTTGGGCTGCCATAGTTCCCTTAATATCCTAAATGGATTCAAAATGTTTACCTTTTACAATCATTTTGACTTTGGGAAGGAAGCAGAAGTCATACAGTGCCAGATCTAGTGAATACGCTTGGTGATGACACACTGTCATGTTTTTATGAGCTAGCCTTTCTGTTAGGTAGCACTTGCCAACAGCATACACTGTATTCTAGTTTCTAAAGACATGAAAAACAGGACTTCTAGAACTGCTTCAGACAGTGACAAGAAAAAATGGGATAAGTCCATTCAAAGGAAGGGGAAGTATTATAAGCGGGATTAAAAATTGTTTTAATTTAAATGTTCATCACACTTTGGTATATATGTCCTCAGGTAAATTTTTCATTTCAATTGATTTTAGTAGAAGTTTCACCTTTTCTTGAAAGAAAACATGGAGATATAAAAATCTGCTGAGTGAAAAGTAGTTTATTTTCATTAAGAAGTCAACTTCAAAGAATTACAAATTTAGTGCATGTTAAAATAGGGATAATATTTTGTACCACGTAAGCAGAGTACTACCCCCAAATATAGAGTGAACAAGATCTTTAAGAATAAGTGACCTCCAAACTTATACCTAGAGGTGGGAATTCAGCTGGGTGAAGAGAGTTAACTCAGCTAACACTTTTGTATGAAGGAGTGTTAGGGCTCAAAGATCCAAGGAAACTTTTGAGAAAATACACATGCTGTGTGAGCTGTTATATATAGCTCATAACTGTGACCTAAAGCCAAACTCACCACAAAATGTTCAGATAGAAAGAGCAGAGACACTGTGACCAGATCCTCAGGGAACAAATATGGTCCCAGGAGGTGCAATGTGTGGGGAAAGTGTTGCCAAAGAAAATTGGTAAATCATTCATGATATGAGTTAGTCAACGCCAGTGAAAAACACACAGTGAAGTGTCAAAAAAAAAAAAAAAAAAAAAAAAAAAAACCAGAAAAACAAAAAGCACACATGGAAACTGGGCAAAGCAAGACCTTAGTGGGGTAACTGAGACATTGTTTCACAAGTAACAAGACCATAACCCTGTCTTTGTTTGTTGAGCGGGGATCTGGTTGGTAAGGCAGGGATATTTCAGGAACACATCAAAAGAGGAGGGACCGCTGTAGAAACTTGAGCTTGGCAACTCTAATGGATGGATCTGACTCAAGGTACAACTGACAAGGAGACAGCAAGCCACTAAGTCATAGATCTTGTCAACAGCAGAGGTGAGAGTCAGAGGAAGCATCATTAGAACGGGAGCCCATGCTAAAGGTGAAGTCTGAATGACCTACTTATGTTGAACGCCACCTCACAGGACATGGAATATACTGAGCTGCTCATATAATGTTTGCTTCCTCTCTGGACTGTCCAGAGTCCTTCTGAAGTTTGAAAGAAGTAGAGGCACAAAGAATGGGGGATGCCAGTCTCTCTTGCACACAGGGCAGGAGGAGAGTTTGTGTCTCTAATTCAGTGCTCAAGGAAAGTAGGTACTTCTACATGGGATGAGGTGTTCCCCTGGGACTATGGCCTACTGAGGAGCAAAGTGGACTTCTTCAATTTTTCATTTCCAACCACAGCTATTGTTCTGGGCACACTGAAAATACTAATATGTTAATACAATACATGGCTGTGTGATTAATATTGTAAGTAATCAATAACATGCTTTACTTGAATTCAGTGTTTTCAGAATGTGACCCCTGGACCAACAGAATCACCATCATTGGGAATTTGTAGGAAATAAAAATTCTAGGTCCTGCTTCCTACCCACTGAATGTGGAACAGGATGAGACCATGTTGTGTTTTACAAGCTCTCCTTGTAATTCTGAACCATGCTGAAATTGGAGACCTGCTGTATTCGTTAAGCTTTTTCATGGGAGTGTCCTGACTTTAAAACTTTTTTTCACAAAAAAGTTATAACTGCCTTTTCTTTTCAAATACCAGCCTATTGAATTTGATAAGCAAGGAATTTCCTTAGATATTTAAAAACAATTGTTACTTGTGGGCAGTATGTAAAGATTCCATGAGTTTATGAATCATTTGTTTGGAATAGTTCCTTTAGAGCTCTGAACTTCATAACTTTTCCAGAGATATCCTGTCATTGTTTTGCACACAGGATTCCATCGGTGCTGGGTTAAGTTCAGTGGGTCAATAGCAGGATGCAGTTTCAGATTACAGAGGTGGAGGCCACTTTGCCCCTCCCTTTGCTATATTCTTCCAGGCATCTGACTTCATTCTATGTGCCTAGAGGACTTCCTCCTGGACAATCAGAGAGCTGCAAGAATGCCTATAATCTCGCGTTGTGAGTTTATCACATAATTCATGCTAGAGACACTTTTCACCATTGTTTGAAGAGACTGTTGTCATCAAAGAAGATTACTATACGTTTTTATTTTCAATTTTATCTAATAGACCAAGATAAATGATCAAATAGTCTATTTATCTAATAGCCTAACTTTAAGATTAGCTAACACATTCTTATCTGAAACCTAAGGTTTCAATTTAATTGGCACTGAAAGTCACTCTGAGCTGACTTTATGACAGTCGATCGTTATCTTTAATGGGATGCTTCATGATGTTATTTCCTCGAGAAGAATGTCCTAGAGTAAAAGAACAGTGTCTAACTTGACTAACACAAACAAGCTTAAACTACAATGGATCAAGATGTGTGAATAACGTATTGCTTTGTCCTTATTATATACGCTAAATTCTTCCACTGCTGTCCATTTCTGCCGAATCACTGAGGAAAGTTTTTATATTTACTTCAGAGTCCCAAAGTAATTATAGGCAGTGACTGATGGTTGCAGCACCCAGCATTCTGGGTAAATATTATAATGAGAATTGCCTCTGGGGAAAAAAAGGGAATTTTCTCTGAAATAAGTAATAGCTGTAACTAACTACAGAAATTAAGTTTTCCGGATGGAATCTGGGCAGTCTTTCAGACTTTACTGTGCATGAGAATCACCTGAGAATCTTGTTAAGCTGCAGAGTCTGGCTCAGAATGTCTGAAAAGGAGCTAGAGATTCTGCATTTCTCAAAGCTCCATGGAAATAAAGATGCTGCTAATGCAATAACCCACCTTGGGCAGCAAGTCACTAGAAGTCATCTTACAAGAAAGACCAAATGAAAAGTAGTTTATGAGTGTCTACTTGGTTCTACTCATCTCCCTTATTTGAAAATAGCTATTTTTGAGACAATCGTACTCAGATGCAACACTGCCACTGATTCTACTCCTACAAACTACAATTTCTATACTTGTTTTTGTGTTTTAGTTCATATTTAAACTACACAATTTATGCGAATGTTTGGAGCAGAGTGTTGAAACGCTAGCATATTCTCATTTTTCTGAGCAGTACAGAATAAAAGTGTTCATGTTACCTCCTCCTTACTAACACAAAAAACAGGCCAATATAGGATAAATATAGTTGGCAGGTATGTTTGTAAGCTGGTAAAAGAGAACAGCAGATGTATTTTTGTACTATAATATCTACTGTCCCCATCAGAAGTGACAGAACAGTCACTTGATTGGAAAGATAGCCTTTTTCCATTCACGAACAGAGTGTGTTTTTCCCCTACGAATCCAAACTTTGACAATGATTGTGAAACTATGCTTTCACAAAAAATCCTTTGCAGCACATATTTTGCCTAGTTTTTCTTGGTCTTTAAAGTATCTCCCACTTCTTGAAGGTGAAAACACAAGCCTCTATTTTCTTATCTCCATAGATTCCCACATCATCCTTCTCTGTTTCTTTGAGTTCTTCTTACTTTATTTTACTAGCACATGTTTGCAGTATACTATGAATACATCCATTGTGGGTAGTTGAGTTCTTCTTGATTACCTGATTGAACAGAGTAGTCTTCTTTCTTTAGAATGATTGTTGTTTTTAACATGAGAAATCCACCTGGTCAGACCATTGCCTGTTTGCTAGGCAGAGGCAGCTGCTTGCAGAGTCTGCCATGCCCATACCATAGTCTGCTGGGAAAAGTGCCGACAAGCACGAGTTTGGCATGGGGTCAGTTTGGACCTCAGGTGTCACTGACAGCTCATCTGCACTGTGGCTTTCTGGCAACATGAGTAGACATTCTACCAGCTCAAAGAGAGTGTCGTTCTGCGGTTGTGTCTCTTCAGCACACACTCATACATGTGACCACAAACACGTGCACATACACACATCCGCTTTGCAGTCTCCTTGCGATAAAGGGGGAAGTCTTGTAAGGAAACTGGCTGTATGCCACCTTGCCATAGGCTATACTGTAGGTGCTCCAGATAAAGCTTGTAAAGGAACATATGGACCTCATGAAAGAAACACCTGCTTGTTCAAACTGGAAAATAAAAAATAAAAGTTACCCCACTGCTAATTTAGAACCCCTAGAAGGAAAGCTGACTGTGACTGAATGAAAAAGGCTGCTGGAGGCTCCTTTGTGCCCAGGTGAGACAGCTCCATTTCCCTGGTTTTTAAACTTAAATCATTAAGAGCATACTCTGAATTAGATTCTGAGAACACATTTAACAAGTCCCCTTGCTAATAACTTCTAAAATTGATTCTCTATAGACAATACACACACACACACACACACACACACACACACACACACTTTTTAAAACATTTTGAAAAGCCAAGATTTAGATTTGCACCAAACATCCAATATAGTCAAAATTTTCAATAGGATCTTTCACCTGTTCCAAAACTTGCGGATACTTTGAAGTTAGGTCATTGCTTTCAAAAGTACAATTCTAACAACCAGAAAAGATTTGGTAGTGGGAAAATACATATTTTTTATAAAATATACTCATGCAATTGAAAATACTGTAGTACAAAAATAAACCATACCACAGGAAGTAAAAGTTGCTTTTCTATGATTAGTATATAAGATGTTATTTATGAAAGCATATTAATTCATCTTTAAAACTCTGTTGCAGTGTAACAAATAAAGAGTATGTTCTTCCACTTATATGTGACAATAGTGGAATATCTTGAAAAATCTACTATTATTCAATTGGTCAAATAAGGGTTCTTAGAGGTTAAAATAATTCATTGTGAGTGTACTAAATGGGTTACAAAGTGCACACACAATGTACACATATACATACACACAAAACCAGGTCTACACACATATTTGTAGTATAATCTAATTGCAAATAAAATATATTTATAGATACATATTATTTTCCACATAGTAAAATTTGTGGAATAATATTAAGCGTGTTCTATTTTAATTTTGTTCAACTGCACTTTCTGATTTTTTTGGACTTGCCATTTGTTCAGTATATAATAAAACCAACAATAAAGGGAGAAGAGGATTAGGGTATTGGGTACAAAGCATTCCAGGTTAACTAATAATTGTTCTTAGACCTGAGACACTCTGGAGCTCAGCCATGGAAGGGATAAGGCACTGAAATTAAGAATCTACCAGGCTCTTCTTCTAGTTGTTGGAAAATTTGGTCCATACCCTGCTTTGTTAATAACTGTAGTGAAACATGACTATTGTAATTTATTTTCCTGTGGTGTTTTTGTGCTAACCAGCAGGGAAAAGTAGCTCCCACAGAGAACAAGCAGCCCAGGAAACCTAAAATATTTATTACTTGGCCTTTTTAGAAATGGGGGGATACAGGAAAGAGGAGACAGGGAGAGGAAGTAAAAAGGATCAGGAATTAATTTGAACACGCACCAACTCTCCATGATGATGAATACGCTTACTGTGTATCACAAACATATACTAAAAACTTTGCAAAATGAAAATGTTCCCAACCTTTCAGGGTAATGGACTTCCATATCACTGCTATATCCAACACAAAACCTTCCACCGTTCAAAAGCTGTGGGATTTGATTTTGTCAAAACTGCTAACTTCTTAATTTTCAATACTATGGTTTCAAATAAATTCAGTTCTTATGTGTCTGATTTAATCAAATGTAATTCAATGAACTGTGCTTTTAGATTTTTTAGTGTTCAAAAAAGGACCGATACCCCTCCCAGCTGTAGTTGTAGGGAGAATGGACTTCAGACCTTTAAAAACTGAGTTTAACTCAGGATCAACATGGTCAAAGATATATAAGCCCTTTTACTCTTCTTAAAGATGATGGCTTCCATAAGTTCTCAACCTGATAAAGTTAGCTTAGGCTCCTATTTTAAAAAGCAAGTGTCAGAAGTTTTTATTTTTAATACAAAGATATGCCCTCTTGCTGGGAGTTTGGTTCAGTGGCTTAAGCACCTGTCTGGCAGGCATGAGACTGTGAGTTTGATCCCTAGTGCCGCCATTAAAAAAAAAAAAAAAAAAAAAAGGATATGCCCTCAATCAAACTCCATTCATGCATTTTATTTAACATGGATGTGGGTACTAATAAAATACTGTATGTCAAAGTATTCACTTAAAATACAGCTGTTTTCTCAAAAAGTATTATTAGGTCTTCAAATTCAGCAAACGAAACTGAGGGAAATAAGCACAAATTACTCCATGAACCTAGAGCACTTGTGTTCCAACCAAATGTGTCAAACATGCGTCATCACTGACTTGTGTTGAGTCTTTTGCATACTCATGCAAGAGACAAGCTCAGAATCCAAAATCTTCCCGTCTAAATTATTTTGGGTGCTAGAGCTCTGTTTTCCTTTATCAACTGCGTTAGACCATACTGAAAGACCAGGGCCACTCTCTGTCCTCTTTACACTCTGTTCATGCTTTTCTATGTCATAAATATATTCTTATTAAATGGGGAAGTTGTTACTCAGGCCTGCTGAGAGAAAGTTCTGTGCTTAGGCTTAAAGCTCCTGTATTTATCTGTTAGTCATTGTATATCTCATAGACCTATGCTCTAGCTAATTAGCTACAAAAATAAGTTTGTGGCAGAAGTCAAAGGAAGATTTCCAGGGAACTATTAGGGTATTATTACCAATGGAGTTCTTACGATTTAAAATACTCGAAGTTAGCATAGAATTATTACTAATAATAGGTTGATATTGAGTCAGGCAGTTGATATGAATTATGTTGTGTATTTCACCAAAAAGGTCACAAAGAAGTTTCTGTTATAATCTGTACTTTATGTAAGACTAAGGAAGATTAAATAACTTGAATCTGAGCTAGCCCAGGAATGAACCATGATGTTGGGGTTTCAGTCTAAAAGTAGCTACATTAAATTGGGGTTATAAAGGACTATCTGCAATGTTTTCTTCATATTTATGTCATTGTTAATGTCAGCTGGCTGGTGAGACACTGCAGAGGGCCTATGTCAGAACATGATGGGTATCTATGCTCTGATGAGTGGGTATCCTATCAGGAAAGATGGAGGCCAACCAGGGCTTCAATGTAAGTGGGAGACATCCGATAGGTCAAAAAAATTAAGAATTGACCACAGATAAGGTGTTAGGTGAGGAAAGGAGAACGTATCAGGAAGATCTGATGCCAACCATGGGTAAGATGACACTATAGGGATTTATAGAAAGAGCTGGGGGAAACTTGAGCCAGAGAAATTCCCAGCATGTATATCAGATGTGTTACAAGGGTTAGAAAATGATTAAACAAAAAGAAATAAAAACTCATGGGTCATCACAGACTGTTGAGACCTAGGATTTATGTGTTACAAAAGGATAGTAAATAGTGAAAATAACCTTGCATCTACAAAGACATCTGAGTCAGAGGACCAACTCAGAACAGTCTGCCCCTGCCTTCTCTCAGGCCCTAGGAATGACCTATCTACATGACAAGATATTCAATGTAAGAAGGCAGACTAAACAGACTTTCATACAAAGCCCTAGGTCTCCTCCCACATTCACATAGTGGTCTGTTCACTACTACTGTCTATGGAATTAAAAAGAGGAAGGATTTCCTTCAAAGAAACCAGTGATTAAAAATGCAAAACTACATTCCTTGCCATTTCTCCAGAACTCCTTTTCCATAAAACATCATATAAAACACTCACACACTCAACAAACATGAACATCACATGATGAATATGTTGATATATTTTATTAATTTATGCAGTAAATATTTATAAAGCCCCTCTTTGAACTAGGTGTATGTTAGGGAAGTTGGAGATCACAGTTTTGCCTTCATGTTGCTTGTTGGATATTTCTAACTGTAACACAAATATGACAATTTGGGATCACAATATAATAGAAACCTTTTGAAGATTTAAAGAAAATTGATGTTGCTGATTTGTGGAGAGGAATTGCTTTCTACACAGACATCAGTTTCTTCTAAGGGTTCTGAACCTGTAAAGTGGGTTAGAAAAACAGATGTATGGGATGCATTCTGGATGATATTTTTAGCTGAAGTTAACCTTAAGTGAAAATTTGTAGGTGTCTGTGGAAGAAAATCCAATAATTAAAGTGAATGATATTTTTGAATATGGTTTTATAAAGTGCAAAAGTTGTTTGAGTAAACAATTTTCCTATTGCCCCTCTTTCATGTTGACTTCATAAAAAGATACAGAGATATAAGTGAAGGATTTCAGATTATACACTTCAGAGCAATTAAGACTTCCAAGTAATCAAATACCTCATTATCTCTCTTAAATATAAGCTAATTTAAATAAGCACTGGTGATCTGTCTGTATATCCATCATCTATCCCTACATCTAATGATCCTGGCATAAGAAAACTATGAACATTAGCTATGAACATTCGCGAATAGATCTGTATGCTCAAAGCCTCCTACAGTACAACCTGTGTTTTTCCTCTTAGATTTGCATGTATATAAAATCTGTATTTATTTCAGACAAAAGAGATCTTTGGATTTGTCCTAGTAATTGCATAATTATTATTTGAACCTCAAAAGTTTGTTATGAATTAGTTATAAAAAATATGCTAGGTGCAATGATCACATGTATTAACAGTTTTAGCTGTTAAGAATAAATGCATATACAAAATCAAATCCCCAAATCTTCAGTTTTGCTACTGAAGGGCATTTAATTTCATAGGAAGATGTCTTTCCTCTGTTCGCACCAGTTCGAGCAAATTTTAAAGTATTGCAGCCTTGTTCAAGTAGCTGAAAAGACTCTATTCACTGACTTCTTTTTATAAACTTATGGATGCCTACAAAATAAAATGATAACTTGTAGCAGTTGGCTTAGGGAAATGACCACAGAAAATAACTAGTCCCATAGTTCCACCTGCTTATCATAACTACTGTATCATTTTCCAGAGAAAAAGAATGAGTATTTTTCAAGTTTTTCCAAGTGCTGAACATGCAATGGTTGAAAAATTCACATCTTGCCCTCAAAGAATTTAAAATCAGCCTGAGCACCTTAAGTTTGCTGCAATAGACACTTTTTAAACATTAAAAAGTGTGCCCAAAATAGCCAAACTTCTAAATTTTAATGATCTTGAGCAGACTTTAGGGGGAAGTGGCAGCAGAACACAACTAGCAGCACAATCAGAGAATAAATCTAATGTCAGTTTATTAGCTATGTTTAGGTCCTATCTACAATTTACACTGCTTGCCCCCCGCACTTCCCTCCATCCCTTCTCCTCTCCCCTCCAGACCGCGTGATTGACTCTAAAGTTCATCTCCCTTACACACTGATTGCTCTTCTAGGCAGCTCTTTGCGCCATTGCTCTGCCCTTTTTGGTTCAAAACTCTCAAACAACCTATACCTCACTAGTCTGATTCAATTTTTCAGTCTGATGCCCCTCAGCTCTTGCCTTTTAAAATACTGCTGCATATTCCTTAACTCTTTCAAAAGGCCTCCTCATCCTCTCTCTCTCGCTCTCTGTCTCTCTCTGTCTCTCTCACACATAGATATTATATATAATGTATTATATATAAATATAAATGTATTATACATAGTAGTGATAAAAATATGACAAATGATTAAATTTAAAAATTATTACAGAAAAAAGTACATTACCACCAGTTCCCCTCAAAATATTCTCTCTTACTTTAAATGCACTTACCACATAATTCTTACCACTTTCTGAAGCAGTTCTGGAAGTCCTCCTCTGTGAGTATCTTTAGTTTTACTATCGCACTCACCTTTTATGGTCATTTTGAATTTGCTGAAGAACCAGAAGTGTTGCTAGATGCAGTGAATAAGGCAGATGAAAATGCATTGTGACTGTGAACCTGCCATTCCACTGGTGCTAGTTGGCATCAGCTTTCACCATAGTCTAATCACAGCTTATAAAGACACTCACATATATGCATACACACAACCTTTTCTACTACCCCTACTTTGATGAGCCTTCTTAACTCCACAATAAATTAGGATATAAAACCATATGTATTGATATGGTATATAATAGGTAAATATTTATGTGCACAACTCGAATATGGACTCCTTCACTATGTATTTATTTATTTTGTCTAGGAAGAATTTTAATAAAAGTTTTAGAGCTGAAGAAAAGACTATAAGGGGGAAACAATTTCTCCTGGCACAAAAGACAAGAATGTAAAACTAGAATATAAGACATTTAAAACACAGGGGATTTAAAACGTATGAATTCATTTTCCATGAGCTTTAGACATAAGAAACTATTACATTGCCTTATTTTAGAGTCAAAAATTACACATTTCACCATGAAAAAAAGGCAAAAGGATATATTTTTATAAGCATGGAGATTATGAAAGAAATCAACTGAATAATACACTGCGTGTCTGTTAGAAAGAAAGAAAGCAGAAAAATAACAGCAGGTTATGACAGAATCAGCTGATAAAATATGCCTGGGAAGAAAAATCTGTGATTTATAAAGAAGCTCATATTATAATAATTTATTTTTATATTCTGACCTGCCCTCCCCTCTCTAAGCACATTCCATCTCTTTTGCAATCAGGAGTGGTTCCATCAAAGTCTGGTTTGTATAAATATTAACTCATCTTCAAAGAAGCATGCAAGTACTACTAAATTCAAATCTATTTTCTTTTGCTAGGCAGGCAATAGATTCTAACTATCTGCCTGGTTCCCTACCCTGTCTCTCTGCAACCTTCAGAGTGAGGTCACTAACACCCTAGAGATCTGGCTAGATCAGGTTTTCAGTCTAGAATGGTCATCTGGGACTCACAATGAGCCCCAAACTAGCAGCACTCTGTCTCTATGTCTGTTCAGAATTGCTGCAGGTCTGGCTTTCACCATAGAATGTGATGAAGTGAATCTCACAATTTATTTCCATATGCACCCATTTCACTAAATGATTCCCAACATTTCCTCCTCCCCATATGTAACATCTCACAGTCTTAAATCTGACCCTGAGCTACAGCAACTTTTCTGCAGGTACTTGCTACCTACTCCTTGCACTTATTAAAATCACAAGATCCTCTCTTGGTAGGTCCCTTGCCAACTCTGAATCTCGACCCTTCTTCCATTCCTGCTCTACAAGTTTCTGTCATCCATGTACCTCTGAACTTCAGCCTGGTCTCTAGATTCTATCTTCCCACAAAGGCCTTCCATATCACTGATTAAGCAACATAAACACTACTCCCAGAACTATTTAATCATGCAGGTTGAGTTTTGCCTTGTCTCCCATGAGTAATGTATAGACTTTCTTATAAGTAGGCACTCAGAAACATAGAAGGACACTTAGCATGTATTCCAACTTTCATAGTAATGGGAATTGAAAATCTAAAACCATATACCTTTTTATCCTGCTTGTACAAAGGAATACTCAAGGAATACATAGGTTTTAATAAAATTTCTAACCCTACATATCATCTAAGCCCAAGAACTCTCATTGTAGACTATTACAATTAAAATGCTCAATATATGTTACCAATATTAAAAGCACAGATTAACAGTGTATGCTATCCAATAATAAGACCAATCAGTTTGGTATTCACTCAGCGCTCACCAAGTCCCCTAGGTTGTGAGAATACAAAAGACGTAAGATAAATTTCCCAAACATTGTTTGAAACAGGTGCTGAGTGCCTACAGACAATGAGCACTAAGTGTTCAGAATTGCACCATTAGACCTATAGTGTTATCCTTCAGGAAACATCAAGCTGGACTTTGAAGTTTGCAAAAGAATTCTGGACTGTAGAAAAGAAAGAAATGAACCAAAAATAGATACTGGGAGAATGGAATCCTTTGGGATGGGCTGAGCTCAGCCTGAGGCCAGGCTGATTAGAGGGAGGCTTTGTACAGGGGCAAGTGAAGATGCTAATGATACTTGTTGCTACAGGGGATTTAGGGAAAGGCTTTTGATTAGACAGCAGAAGAATTCATAAGAGTAATTAATTTTTTGAGCCCTCTCAGCTATGATATTGAACTAGTACTTCAACCCTACTGACTTCATTTTTTCTGATCCTACAGTAGACATAGGACAAACAGCACTTCCTACATCTTGTTTCTACGTTAAGAATGGTAAGCATAATGTACCAAGAGAACCTGTCCTAAGGGACTATAAATAACATTTTAATATGCTTGATCTGAGTCTGTATTTCATCAAGTTCATAATATGCACTGCAGAATTTCCAAATACCAAATTCAGTTTTATTTAGGCAAATAATTTTCAAACACCCACTGTATGCCATCCTCTTTAGGACTAATGATATATGAAGCAATTCATTATAGGTTTTGAGTTCATTCTATTCTCTGGTTTTCATCTCCTATAAGGCTGGCATAGTGTGGCATCCCAGATTGCTCATGGTGCCTTGAAAAAAATCTCAGGCTGTTTAATCCTTATGATCAAATGTGTCTCTTAGATTTAAATGGAACTCAAGGACCCTTGGAGAATTACTGCCCAGCCTGGAATATTGAGCTTCATGCAATGAACCATGATTCATACTTCTCTTTTACCAATTATATGTCCACAGAAACAGGATAGTCTTCTGTGACCAAGACTCAGACTAAGATCCTAAAAACTGTTGCCTGGAGACTAACAGTGACTTCTCTTCTCACCATAAATGTGGACTTCTAATTAGCTTCTACTGCAAGTCCTCTAGAAGTTTACTTCTCCCAACCAATGAGATCTCCATAGGCTTCTGTTTTTCTTTTGTTGTGGGGGTGGGTCTAATGCTTGCAGAAACTCATACTTAAAAACTTATGACCCCAGGGCCAATTTCCATTCTGTTAAAAAATGTGAGGTCTTTGTCATGTCTTGAAATAATTAGTGTAAAACTCCCAACAAAGCCATGTCTGTTGCTCTTTTAGTTTGCCGTAACTGCATAATTCAGTACCTTTTCCTGTGCTTTTTGCTCTGAAGATCCTGTTTTCAGTGTAGTATCATATCCCACTGAAATTAAACAAGGAAGTCTAAAGCTTTAAGGCTTGTGCATTCTTAAGTTTTTATAGCCCATGGGACAGTATAGTTCTATAACGCATTCAGAAGTCACATTAACTAAACATTAAAAGTTCTGGCATCACTGTATGGGGAATAGATTTCACAATAAAGTCACAAGATTCAGATCAGATTCCAACTTCTGAGTTTATCAGTAAATAAAGTCTAAAACTGAATTACTTTGCCTTGACCTGAAACATAGGCCATTGTGCTGCACTTGCTTTCTGGAGTCATAGTTCACCTTTGAAGATGCTCTAATTTCCCCTTTAGATATGTCTGTATATTGTTGGCAATTCCAGTTCTTGTCACAGAAGATGTGTTTTGTTGCCAGACGAGGTCAAGCTTCCACAGAACATGTAGTAAGATATGCACTGATTATAGGAAAGTAACAGCAGGAGGATTTTCAAAGCCTAATCTTATGATTCCATCAGATTATTTTGAAGATTTCTAATCATTCCTTTACAAAATATTCAGGAAAATAATCTAAGTATTGTCATGTTTTCCTATCTTTATGTACACCTCTTTTACAGCTCTGTATTAAATATAGGCTCAAGGAGAAACACTGGAAATGTATTTTTAGAAACTGCATATGTCACTTGATGTAATTTTAAGTGCTTAAACATTTGCCAGTGTGAATTTCTGGTTTAGAGTTTTTCCTTTTGCTTTATCTGATTTGTATGGCTTGTAAAAAGACAATTTACTTTACAAGAAGAACAAATATTAACAGCTATTACCCTGTACTTTATCCATCAATACAAATTTTTTTAAAACTTTCAAAGTTGGCAAAATTATTTGATGGATCATGATATATTTCCATTATATTGAATTAAATTTCACTTTTGCACAGCTAAAGTTTTTGCTAACATTTTGCTGTTTGCTGTTTGAATTTGAATAAACCATTCATTTTAAATATAATACTAAAGCTATCTTGTGAGCTCCATATATTATGCTAGCCATGGGGTATAAACCTGAGAAAGGGAATTAGTTTGATTTAGAAGACTTAAGCCAAATCCAATTTTTAGATTTGTCTGTAAGCACAAAATCACCAGTGTTTTTTGAAGACTTGCCATGTTTCCACAGTTATGATTATACCACAATGAAATGACATAAGATAACAAGACAGGGAAAAATAAATCTCACATATAAAATTGATCTTGGTATTTGTTACGGATTTGAAACTGCACAATCCTCTTGTCAACTTTAAATCTTATTCCCAATTTGATCTGATTTTGTTACTATGTATCTAAAAGTGAGACATGGTGTGGTACAAAGACTACAGAGCTAGTAGCTGTATTATAACATTTTAATTCACTAGAATGGATGCCTGAACTTTTGGATGACAGAATTTTCCCTTGAAGAAGAAAACAATGATTTATGACCAATGTATAACTTTCTATGATATGTTCTCTGAAAATTTTTGCAGTAGTTATGATAATAACACCTGGAGACCCTGCTATTAATATTCAAATGAAGACTAGTGATTTAAGGTAGTAATAAAGAAATAAGTCACAAACTATTTTGGTATAGGAAGAAGGTGGAGTTTCTCAGTGTCTTTGTCATACAGACCTAGTTTTGAGTTGATCGTGAAGATGTTGCTCTGGATATTTTGAAGGAAAATATGGTTTAATTAAAATATGGTAAGCCACATTTTAAATTATATTAATATTGTAAGTCATATTTTAATTAAGTAATAAAGTCTCTGTACACAAAAGTAAACAAAATGATACATAAAACACCATTCTACACTATGGTATAGAGATACCTGAATTATGTTTTCTTTTAATCTTTCCGAAAGAAAGTCCCAAGAAATTGTTATGATTCTGTCTACAAATTTAAATTTTTTAACAGCTGCAAATTTCAGATCCCAAAAGTAAAGAAAAATCTGAAATTTGTACAATTATATAAAAATCTATACCTCATGAAGAGTAGTAAGGTTGAGGTATTTCTGTTATTTGTTTCTCCTGCTGTTAATTTGTCACTGTAAGAAAACTCAAGGTCTTCTAGGAGGATAGACTGTAAAATTTGAAATACAAATGGTACCTAGGTTCCCGACCTTAATTTGTTCTACAATTCTGGGAAAGACTGTTGTCTTCATGTTCTTGTAGCGAAGATGGCTGCTGCTACATTCTTCACCTGATATGGAGTTCACAAATGAAAGAAAAATTTTCTTGAGCACTTCTGTTTCAAATTGTTCATGAAAAGAAGCATTTGTGAGCCACGGTATTACTGTGATTCACTGATGTGAGTACTCATAAGGAGAGCCACATGGAAGAGGAAAGTTTTAACTATACTGAATAGTTAAACACAGACTAAATACAAAACTTTCTGGCTGCCATGGGTTGGGCTACTTTTCTCCACTATGCTGTTCTGCTATGTCATTTCTGCCTTAAAGCCAACGAGCCATAGATTTAGCCCACTGAAATCCATGCACCAAAATAAACCTATCCTCCCTTATATTGCAGGTCTTTTGTTTCCTTTAAGGGAAAGTATCTCATGTAATCATCAACAATCTTGTGAAGCAGGTTTTATTAACTCCATTATGGAGCATGTAAATGGTATTGCAGAATTCAAGACACCCAAGACACTGCAGGAGGTTCAGGAGGATTCATTTGGTTTTAGGTGAACACTGATTCAGTGGACTTGTGTCCAAAATGACTGAGCTCTGAACAAAGGAAGGGCTCCCATTTTACACATTTTGCCAAAGGTGTTGGTTTTCAGTGTGGAACTTATGGGTGGGCAAGTTTATAGAGGTAAAATAAAGGCAGTTTGTTAATCCGTGGTTGTATTTTGGGAGCTTTGTTTGGAGAAAACAGGATGTTATAGAAACAGGAAGTTATAAAACTTTACTTACAGGGACAAAAGTCCCTGATTTTTTATGTATCAGAACAAAGAACAAAGCAGTAGGGAGGGGGAAGTTTGGGAAAACTCAATTCTTTTCCTTTTAATTCCTGCTACACTTCCCCCCTTTGATGCTTTCTATAAATGAATTTTAACAGAGAGCATCAATATTATTATCATTTACCTCATTATGGAGGGATTGGCTCTCTATCGGGTAAGAGGAAGAATTATAACAAAAAGTAAAAGAGACGTATGTTGTTGTAACTCTGTGTTGATCCTCAAACTTCAGCCATGCATGGACTGATCAACTCCTGGAGTGACCAGAGCAGGGCTATTGTTTCTGGTGGTGGCTCTGTCTTGTCATAGGATCAGTTAGTTCAGGTCTGGATTCTGTTGACTGGTTCACTTGTATTGGGCCACCAGTTTTAACCAACTTTGATGGACCTAAGGCACAGTTCCTCTAACTTTAACTACAGTGTGAGTAGACAAGATTACAGAATGGGGGCTATCCTGTATGTCCCCAGGATGGTAAAGTTTTACTTCTTGACCCAAACAAAGTCCCCAGGCTTGCAGGGGTATATTGCATCTGTCAAGCTTATGGACATTTTATTCTTGTACCCAGTCGTGCATATCTTGTATGGCTATTCCCAAGGCTTGCATCTGTCTTGTTAGGGATAATTCCTCTAGTTCACACAGATCACCCTGAATTTGACCTATGATTGAGGTTGGCCAGTTGAACAAGATCTCATAAAGGGAATACACAATTCATTGGTGGAGGTCCATCTGACTGAGAAGCAGGCCAGCCGCAGGACTTGATCCTATCTCATGTGGATTTCTTGGAAAAATTGTTTAAACAGTTGTTTGAGTGTCAGGTTCATGCACTCTGTCTTTTCTGAGATCTTTGGTCAGTAAACTGTGGGCAATTTCCATTTTATTTTTAACATTTGTGTGATTTTCTGGACTATTTCAGCCAAAAATGCAGGCTTATTATCTGACCCCAAGGTCAGGAATAGTCCAAATCTTGGAATAATGTCCTCAACAAAACCTTTATCACCTCTCCTGTCTTTTCTGTTCAGATAGGAAAGACCTAAATCCATTCTGAAAAGGTGCAGACAACCACCAACATATACTGATAGCATCCCACTGAGGGCAGTTCAGAGAAGTCCAAAAGCAAGTTTTTACATGGGGTAGCACCCATATACTAAATACTTGGGGACCAAGTGGGCCCTTGTCTCAGATTGTTTTGAGCATGGGTTAGGCATTGCTCACAAACAGCTCAAGAGATGGAAGTGAGTTGCAGTACCTAGAAATGAGGGCCTGGTGACATCTCTAGTCCCATTTTCCCCATGTGAGATCCTCAATGGAATTGCCTCCGAAACCCAGAGGCCACCATTTTAGGGCTGGCCAGTCTCCCACTGGCATTGGAAAATTTCCATCATCATTCCTTGATGTAATTTCCAGATTCCTAAGTGAACCATCCCTTTTAATTTGGAAAGTAGTTGGAGTCTATGGGAGAGGAGTCTGCAGGATGAGGGACATGGCTAGCGTCCCTTTTTTAGGCTGTGGGGCTAAAATTGCAGCCTATTTTGTTTCTCCATCTGCCTTTTGACTTCCTCAGGCTTTTATTGTTCCAGTCCACTGGTGCCTCTGGCGGTGTGTAACAGCCACTTTTTATGATGACCATACAGGATCTAGAAACTGTAGAATTTTTTGTACTTTATTTTTTTCCCCAGCAGTTAGGATCCTTCTCTCCCTATATATTGCTCCATGATCATGTAAAGTAGTGAAGGCATATTTGGAAACAGTATAGATATTAGCCTTTTTGTCTTTTGCTAGGAAAAGAGCCCTTGTCAAGGTTATCTGCCCTGCCTCTGGGATGAGGTTCCAGTAGTAGAGACTGAGCCTACATCATAGAGTCCAACATCACTATTGCATATCCTGCCCAATGGACCTCTTCTAGTATAAAACTGTTTCTGTCCATGAAGTATTAAACATCTGGGTCTCCAAGCTTGAGAATACTTCATCAAGAGTTTCTATACGGTCTTCAAGGGTATGCTTTCAGTTCAGCTGTGAACAGAGTGGCTGGGTTAAGAGCTTTCGCTGCTTCTAGAGTTATGCAAGGATTTTCACATAGGAGCACCTGATATCAAATCATTCTTGGATTTGACAATCAGTGGTGTCCCCTTTGGTCCATTAAAGTTATAATTGAGTGTGGTACTTAAATGATCAATTGTTGTCCCAAAGTTTAATTATCAGCTTCTTGCATCAGCAGATAGTGGTGGCAAGTGCCTTGAAGCATGGAGGCCATTCTGGGGCAGCCAAGTCTAATTGTTTTGAAAGGTATGCCAACAGGGTGACACTAGGATCTCATAACCTAAGTTAAGACTTCTGTGATCATTTGCTTCTGTACATGGACATAGAGAAAAAAAACTTGGTTATACCTGGCAATCCTAAGGCTGGGGCCTGAGTCAAGGCCCTTTTGATCTGTTTAAATGCTCTTTCCTGGTCAGCTTCTTAGAGCTGGGGCTCCTTTATCCCATTTTTGTGGCTTCATTGAGGGGCTAGGCCATAAGTGAGAAAATTGGGATCCAAATGAAACAAAATCCTGCTGTCCCCTAAAACTCTCTTATCTGTTGCCAGGTGAGTAGAATTAGGTGGGTGTAGACTGTCTGGTTCAGTTTGATGCCCAGTTGGTACTCCCCTTGTATCACTGTGTAGCCCAAATATTTGACCTCTTGTTGGCAAATTTGTATCTTTTTTTTTTCTGGACACCTTGTATCCAGTCTTCCAAAGTAGATGATATAAATTGGGTTGAATAACTGGTGCAAGGCAGAGACAGAAAAGGCATCTTTTAAGTCCAAACAAGTAAACCAGGCAGCATTTGATGAAATAGCCCCCATTGATGTATATGGATTTGGTACCGTTGAGTGAATGGTCTTAGTGGCCTGATTCACAGTACACAAATGCTATACTGTTCTATATTCATTAGTTCCCGATTTATGTACTGACAAGAGTGGGGTGTTCCAGGATTACTGGCATGTAGTCAAGACACAATGTTTTAAGAGTCATTTTAAATGTCCTTAAACACCTTCTATGACTTTCCAGGGGAGGGAACTCAAACTGAAGTTGCCTCTGGTTTTAGCTCTATTATCACTGGTGTTGATTTACAGCCATCCCAGGTTGGTTGTTTTCAGTCCACACCAAAAATCTTACGTATCAGTCCATGTTGCTCCTCTATTCCTAGCTTTTGTGACTTACCTGAACATACTCTCCACCCTTCCACTTGTGAGACAGTAAGGGTTAATACCATAATTCATGGTTGTGCCAGGCTTAAAGTCACATTTCCTTGTGGTCCAAAGGCAATTTGGGCCTACAACTTTTGGAGTAAGTCTCTCCTTAACAGAGAAACTGGACAGTTTGGAAGATATGGAAACAAGCCTGCAGTGAGCCTGTACCATCTATTCATCCTTTTTCTTTCAGCAAAGTAAGATAATGAGACAGAAAACACAGACCAAGTACCCAATTCATTGCCGCACTTTTTCAATTGTTATTATTACATATAAAGAACCGAAACCCACCAGACATTTGAAAACAATAATATCAAAGAGAAGGACCAAGTAAAAATTAAAGGATCAGAGCTTGCAAAACTAAGAAAGACAGAACACATAGTGTCTCTATAATGAGCTGTTGTGAAAAGAAGTAAGCATAAGAATATAACAATGAATTTCTTAGAAATCAAAAATGAAACATGGGACATCTGCTCTTGCTTACAGTGTAGAAAGCCACGAGAGCATATTGCCATCACACTAACAACAAAAACAAGCCTGGTAATCCACAAAATCTTATTTTTTTTAGCCCAGCAGAAAGCTGTTATCAAAAGGCAATGTGTAAACTGAAATCAGGGTAGCAATATTCTTCTTCCCAAGAAGACATGAGATACAAAAACATTTTCCTTGTCTAGAACCTCTGTTCTAGACAAATACTTTTTCTATGATAGAATACTTTTTCTTTTACTATGTGATACAAATGCTTTTTCTATGATAGAAGTAGGTAAGAAAATAGTGATCATGTGAACAAGTTTTTTGAGATTATGTGTTTGGGTTAGTATGGCAGTTCAGAATCTCTGGAGCTCTAGACAGAAGATAAACCTGTACCCAATGTTAACTCTTGTTCATGGCCCTCAACTGAGTTTGTACAGAGAAGTCAGGGCTTTGCCAAGAGATGTGAGAGAGACTTCCTCTTTGGTGCAGAAATTAGCCTCTGCCCAGGTGTGAGACTGAAACAAGAGACCCAAGAGCACTATACTTCCACATTCTGAGCCTAGTATGAGTATGAACTAGTGGCCAATTGCCCCTTGTGGGTAGTCAGAGACAGACATGCCTGATCTCTTAAACCTGCACTTACATCAGGCAGAAGTTTTCTAAACCTAGCGAAGCCACCTCGATGATCTTGGGCAGATGTAAGGAGATTTCAGTTATGGGGTAGGATAGGAAAGCAGATAGAACTCCAGCCTCAGAGACTTGAGTTTTGTGTTAGACAGAGTTTCTCAACCTAGGTTACATGTTTTGGGGCTGTATAATTTATTTCATGGGGGACTGCCCTGCATATTGTAAGGTGTTTAGTACCATCCTGTTCTTTACCTTGTAGAAGTCAGTAGCATTCTCCTGATTGCAACAATTGGAAGTCTCTTTCGACATTTTCAAATGTCTTCTGGAAAGCAAAATTGCCCCCTACTGAGAACCACTGCTTTAAAGGGTTAATAGCCTTTACCATGAAGTTTGTGAATTCTTTGGCAGGAAAATTACTTCAAAGAAAATGCAACCTATTGATCTATTTGTTATCACTCATTTTCAGACATCATTAAATACACTCACAGTTTATTCTAAAATGTAATTTTCAAGCTTGATTTTTTGGATACCTTGAGGCCATGCAACTTGAGTGGGAAAGCAATACCTGAATCCTAACAAACCATAAGCGAGCAAAGAGCAAAAATTTTTAACTCTTATTACAAGCAGTTTGCATTCTAGAAAGCAAATGGCTTCTCCAACTCTTCATAACATTCGACTTATGGATTTTATTTCTTTTAATTTCCGATAATATACCAGAAAATTCTTACCCAATTCAATTGCATTCACGTGAGACATTAGCCAATAGTACACAACATATTTACTCTGAATTTTTCCAACCACTTCCTGCCATGCTTAGGCTCAGTCACCATATGGCCTCCTTAAAATGGTTCTAAACTGTAGTTATTGTAACTGATACCACCGTGGAAAGGGATCATAGGCTTCCAGACTTCCAAATGATTTCTTGCACTCTGCCACCCAAACAGTATGCCACATATTCTAAGTTTTGCTTTTCTGCAGCAGCCCATTTTAGGGCACCTGTATCTCTGTTAGTAAGAGAAGACAAGAGTCCTAACAACCAACCCCCAAATCTGGGTGGTTCAGAATCATATCTGCTTATTTTTCACAGTGTACGTGGGATATCTATTCCAGTTTGCCATTCATGTGGCCCAGGCTTCCTTCCTCTGGTGTCTTTACTCTCTCCCAAGTCTTCTCTACTCAGGTGGGGGAAATTAAAAGAGAGGAAAAATTACACACAGGAGAAGTTTGAATATCCAGCCTGCAAATGTGCACATCGTCTCTGTCAGCCACACCTGCGTCAGCATGTCCTGACTATGAAAAGCCTGGAGATGTATTTGTTATATGTCAGAGTTAACACTAAAACAAGGAACCTCAAGAGAAAATAAAATGGTATCGATTGGTTGTGTTCCAAAAATAATGCAAATCATACTCTGCACAAGTTGGAGTTGATAAGCAAACAAAAAAAGAAAACCTTCAACCTGTGTGAAACATGTCCTTCATGTGAACTGGTTTATACATACAGGGAAAAGCTTTTCTTCCTTTTAAGATCCAAATCTTACTACTCAGCGAGTAGTGCTTACATAATATGATGTCAATTAAAGTTAATTCCTTTCACAAATGTTTAGACTTGATTTATAAAAATAGAGATTAAAATAATTTTATTATTATTGAATTAAATCTAAGTGTTTTTTATATTTTGACAATAAAAAGGAATACACTGCATCTGAATATAGAAAACCTCTAGAACAAAGGTCTAAAAGTGTTCACTAAGACGAATATCCTGGTATTTGGGTACTGCAGAAATTATTATAGTTAAAACTAAAAGAGAAGAACAAGACAAAAGGTGCATACCCTGAAGAGTATCACTCCAAATGTTGGTACATTATTGTGAATATTAGTATGTCTAGAAAAGTTCCTTAATCACATTTCCCATCAGGATTTTGCTTATCAATAATTATATGCTATTACTTGAATTTAGCAAATCCTGGAATATTGTCACAAGCAAGCAATTTTTGAACCAATTACATCTTTGTGTGAAAATGGAGCTAGTTACTGAGAGATAGTAATAGCACTGGATTAGAACTACTTTTGTGAAAGCTGCTCTCTGTAGGGCTCCTTCTATGGTACAGATAGTGTAGCCTAGTTATTCGAGGTCTGAAGCTTATCAAAAGAGACAGAATTAATCATGCTGGGCTGCACGATATGTTTTGTAGAATGGACATGACTCTTCTAAAATGAAAAAGGCAAAATGATTTTCTATGGGCTTTTGAATCCTAAGGTTACCCTCCTGTTCCCCCTATCGTCCATATCCAGATTAAAGTTTAGAATCATCACCAGATTTTGAAGTGTGGGGGGAGACAGGAGGCAGTCTGCACCTGGAAATCATTTTCTTGATTTGTGCTGGCTGCAGTCCTGGAGATATAACAACAAGAATGCCTCTCTGGGATTTCT
Organism: Dasyprocta punctata; assembly: GCA_004363535.1. Taxonomy (NCBI): domain Eukaryota; kingdom Metazoa; phylum Chordata; class Mammalia; order Rodentia; family Dasyproctidae; genus Dasyprocta; species Dasyprocta punctata. Next base: position 75,501 of record RJWM01004358.1, on the reverse strand, counting down.
TTGAAATCTGGGCAGGATGATTTGTCTGAAGGGAGAGACGGGAGGATGAAGGGTAGGAAAAGCTCATTCCTGGTTGCCACATTGTTGTTGTACACTGGAGGAACTTGCCCTGACTTAGGTTGGAGTTAAAAGGAAATCAACAAGGCAGCCTCAAGTATGCAGGAATTTCTTGCCTTGAACTTGCCAATTTTTTCAAACATAACTATGTATTGTATCCACTGTAGGGGGCTGCCAACATCAAGCTCACAGAGTTCAATGCTGGAGATCTTTCCAATAGTTGTGCAAATTACAATGTATTTTCATCTGCTTTAGCACCTCCAAAGGATGACAAATAATTAGCGCTTTGCTTACAGTACCTGGAAATGCACAGTAATCAATTTGCTTTATAAGTTCTCTTTGTTGTGTCATTAAGCATTCACATTGTTTCAAAGATGTTCAATTTTTCCCCCTATTTGTACCAAATAGTGAGTTCCAAAATATAAAATGCACTTTGCCCAAGGTGCACACAATATATGAAATAGGAATGAAATCAATATTCTTTATTTACATGAATAAGTTTATGTAATATTTAGCATTAATGAGCTTCTACCTCTGTGTTTCCATTCTCATGCCATACTGCACTGTATGGTCCACTTTTGAAGCCACTGATTATAGTAAGAATAGTAGTGGCTTTTGGAGTGCCTGTTATATGCCAAGAATGCTACATATGTTATTTCCAAGTCTCATAAAAACATGTTCAGGCCAGTTACTATTATATGTAATTTAACACTGAGATAAGCAAAGCTAGGACAGGGTAGGTGCCTTCCCCGAGGCAGTGTTTGCTCCTAGATCTGTCCTGTGGTGCTTGAGACGTCAGAGCTCATGCTCTTTAGAACAAGCATATTTATTGTGCATTGTTTTTGAATATTATGTTCTGTTCCCTGATGGAGAACTGTGATTCTAAATATTTTTGTTATATTCTCGGTAAAAAATGAAAAGACAATTGATATTTGGATCTAGAAGACCTGAGTTTGAATATTGACTCTATTGCTTATGACTTTGTAACCTCAGGCAAGATCCTTAATTTACATAATGTCAAAGTTCTCCATTTGAAAAATGGATATAATAAAATGCCTGTGCTATAGGGTCATTGTTCAAATTAAAATACAGTAAGAAAAACTCAATTACTCTACTAATGTTAATTAGAACTTTTATAAAGAGAAGAGAATTGTGCTCAAAGAAGCATAACAGTAAATAAGTCAAATTTTTTAGTTCACATTTTCACATATAAGTCAATATGTGTATGTCATCACAATTCTTGGTTCTTTTTTCTTTTAAATCTGCACAGTCCAGAATTTGTTAATTAGCAAAACCCAATGCTTGTGGCTTGTCTTTTATCTGCATAAAAAGACAACCATTATTTACCATTTGTTTTCTTCCTTTATGTTCCCTCCCCCACCCGGAAATGCCTTAATTCAAGATCTATACCAGCACCCTTATTTTTTCTATACCTCAGGGTGCTGTATAACCCTCAATTAAGTGGCCAATTCTTTGATCCTCATATTTCTGTGGGACTCCTGTGCACACATATATAATTAGATTTTCTTCTTCTTGTCAATCTATCTTATATCAATTTGATTTGTAGACCAACCAAACAATCTACAAAGTTAGAAGGAAGTAAATTTTCCTCCTGTTCACCATTCATTCTGACATTCACTGAACACCACTAAGTGCTAACCCTCATGGTAGCCACTAAGGCTAAAGACCCTGTTTCTGTCCTCGGGAAGTTCATCTTCTGGTGGGGAAAAGAAAAGCAGTAGTTTATATTGCAGGGTCACATATATTGCCATGCAGACTGCACAGTGTGCTGGGTCAGTGCAAAGTACAGACTAGTGGGTTCTGAAAAGCTGATACTGAAAATGAGATTTGATGGATGAGTGGAAGCAAATCAGGCAAAAGAAGGTGAAGGAGAGGCAGAGGGCACAGCAGAGGGAGAGAGCAGTGTGTGCAAAGGTGAAACTCCATTAAAATGCAGGACACTCTCCATTAACCACAAGTCTTTCAGGTTGGTGCAAGTACAAGGAGAAAATGCAAGCGACAGAAAGCCTGAGGAAGTCAGCTCCAGTGCCGAGAGACCTGAACTGTCACACACGAATTCAGATGTTGGTAAAAGTCCACAGATGATACCACTATCTTCAAAAGAGAATATACTATAAAGAAGATGGGGAAAGGAAAACTTTGGACAAAACTGAGTGAATATTCTCATCAGGGAGCCATGCTAATTTGGTGAGTCAAATCATAGCACATTATGTGACCATGCCGGCAGGTGGAGAGCAGTTAATACATGTAACCTTGCCTATCAAGACTTGCAGAATTTAGTGAAAAGGAAATAATCAGTATAACATATTGGTCGCAGTGGCTTCATACATATTGATTTAAAGTGTGAAAGTAAATTTTTCTTCCTGAACAGACAATATTGTAGATTAGGCTAGCTAGCAGGAAGGAGTTTTGCTAAAAAGTTCATGCAATTTTTATTGATGATGCACGGCTTACCTAAACTGTAAAACAAATACTACAGAAGATGAGCAAGAGAGAGGAGTGGTCAGATATTGCCTTTGTCAGAATATTTATAGTTTACTGTATCTGCCTAGTTGAAACATTGGATTCCTAAAGACTTACCTAAATGTGTCCAATGTCTTACCATTCTTAACTGTCTAGCATTGACCTTCTCAAAATATTTATATTCTATTGTACCTGCTTCGTTGAAACTTTTGATTCCTAAAAGCTTAGACATGTAGAACTTCTGTTTGGAGTTGTAGAAGACTTTCTTTTAACCCAGAGTAAATGTTCACTGGGATAATCTGTCCTTCAGAAAGCTTTCCTAATGAAAAAGGTTGCCAGTCTAAAGCTTGTTCACTTTTGAATTCAGATATGTCTTTAATTCTCTTGAATTTCTTTCCACTAGGAAATATTAGTATATGGGAATGGGTAAGTTTGGGAAAAGAATGAATCTGAAGAAGACCTCCTAGCTTTCTTAAATATCAATATCCCATTCTGCAGACTAAGAACAATGTGAAGGGACACTTCTTACTCATGTGGCCAATCTGGACCTCACAGACTCTTTGTGGGAAATGAAATCACAATGAGGGTGGGCAAAACTGCAAAGAACCATTTTCATGAACAACATTTTGAGGCTTTGGGAACACAAGGTAGCATTGATTTTCACCAACCAGACAAGTAAGTTGAGATTTAGAGTGACTTCCACATGCTATAGTGTATTTTAAATTACTGAATGCTCACATCAGCTCTATGTTCTGGGTGTAGTTTTATTCATATTTAAGTAAATTGCATACAGAGAGGTTAAGAAATGTTTTAAAGGTCTTACAACAAGTACAAAAGCTGGAATTGGAATGAACTCTCTGTTTCCAAAGTCAATACTGTTAACCATGCAGCTTAAAGGTGGTGAAGTAGGAGTTCTTCACCACACCACATTTGCAGTTTTGTTTTTGACAAATCAAGGGGCTTTGTACTACAAGCTTGAGAGGATGGATTCCAATAGCCACCAGCATGAGCCAGTGACACAACACTGGAGGGGCAGCAGGGGAAAGAGCAGTCAAAAGATTCATTGCTAATGACAACAAAAGGGAGTGGAGGAGGAGACAAGGAAAATCAAGCAAACCTCACAGTGGTAGACAGTAGCATTCACGAGGCCCTGTGTGATTTCCCCTACCCTTCTATAGAAATGGGAGAGAGAGCAAGAGTAGGCTATGTCCAATGGAGGAGGGCAAAGAACCAGAGGAATATTAGTTATGAAAATGGTATGACCTAATTTTAGTGGGGCTTGAAAAACATAGAGTACATGTGTAATTAGTAGTAGCATCCAAAATGTCTCAATTAATGGTAGTATTCAAAACGTCTCAAATTATCTCAAGTAGCTCATTTCAACTGTAAAAGAGCAAGAAGCAGCTGAGACAACCCAACATAGTTTTGCCAATGGAACTTGCAAAGGGCATAATATTTAAAAATTTAATTTATCCATTATCCAACTTGGTCAGAGGCTCTCACACATCTCAAACTTCTTTCGATCCCAGTTCCTTCATTGGGAAATGAGACTACAACCGTCATCCTCTACCTTGTAAAGGTTAATGTTAACATAAGAGCTACTGAAATAACAGAACATCCCAGTTAATGACTTAACTTATATCTGAAAAATTATTTTTAACTATAGATGTAGCATTTCAGCCTTTAAACATTATTTTGCAATTACAGTGTGACTAAGAATGCCATATGCCAAATGAACATCTCCATCATAGGGCAATTTAAATGTTGTGTTGAGATGAGGGTGATTTCATTTCTACTAAATGGATATATTGGTGCCTGAGGCTCTAGAACTGGCCTAATCAAGCCTGGCAAATCATCCTAAAATAAAAGTAGAATTTGGAAATAAAACTCTCATCCCTCAAAATAATTTGAACACATCTTAAATGATATTTTTCATGAAACATTAAATATTGTAGAAAAACAAAAAGATGACACACAGCATCTGTGAAATCATAAATTTACACAGTAATTTTCCTAACAGAAGAAGAATCCATAACAGGAAAAAGTATGAAGAATTCTCTTCTTTCAGGCTTGTAAGCTATAAAGTTTTACTTAACTGTGTTTCTAGTATAAGATAGTTTATGTCTTGTATCAATCAGGTTGAAGAAACATTCTAACAGCCCATTTTTTACTTACATTTTCTATAGCTCTAACAGTTCTCTAGGCTGGGCATGGTGGTGCATACCTGTAATACAGCACTTGGGAGGTTCACTGTGAATTTAAGGTCAATGTGGGCTACATAATAAGTTGAAGGCCAGCCTAAATGATGTAGTGACAATCTGTTTTTAAAAATGCATATAAATAATTTAAAAATTCTCCATTCTTCTAATTTTACATATGCAGTAGTCATAATATTGCAATCAAAACAAGAACTTACTTAAATTTTTGCTGGGATTAGGATGTGTGCTTACTAAATCAGTTCACTGAATAATTTGGTACCTAGATAGAGTATAAAAGGGGCAAAAAAAAAAAAAAAGAAAAGGTTCATAAGGTCCCTTACTTGCTTGCTCTTGCTGTCTTCTGCCTGCAAGGAATTGTTTCTTCTCTGCAATTCCCATCTGCCAAGCCACCCTGCTTTGGAGTCAGCCAATTATGAAGTGCACTTAGCTACGCAAACTGTGAGTTAAATAAACCTTTCCTCCCTTAACTTGTGGGCTTTGGGTATTTAGTCTCAGCAACAAGAAGAGTAACTAAGAAAATCCCACGTTATACTTTGCTATGCAGACATATAAAATACATCTCAATAAGTCAATGGTAGAATCATAGGCATTATATTATGAGATATTAATAAAGGGAAATGACAAAGTCCTCATTGTACTAGCTTAGCAAAGAAATATAAAAGGGTTTCACAGTTGATTTAGAGTATTTATATACAAAATGTAGCCTGTGTCAGATGTATAGTTGCAAATACTCTTAATTCACCAATAAACCAGCATAACAAACACAACAACAAAAACCAATCTACAGAAGTCAAAATCTACTTGCCTTTGTGTTTCCTTGGCTTCTGTACATACAAAAGTAATCACTGAAAATATAAAGTCGTGTCTGTTTGTGGAGTAATACCTCTCTCCATACAGTCATGACAAAGTTCACTATACATAAATTTATTGGGTTCCCAGTAGAAGCAACTGCAAAGTATTTGAAATAATACAAAACATTCACTTGTTTTAAGAGTGATCTCTTTGCATAGGTAGGGTAGTTTAATGATCAGTTACACAATGATGAGCCCTGTGGATCTATTGATATATGTTTAGAGTTATATCAGTTCCCCCTGGATCCTTATTGAATATTTATTCCACATTCAGCTCCCATTTCATGCAAATCACAGCCCAAACAGTCTTCATGGCCTGGCATTTCATGGGAAATAGAGTCTCTCTGGGAAACTAAAGAATAAGACTCAGTGGGGAATTTAGCCTCTGACTGCTTTATAAAATAAACACTTCAACAAAATAATTTGCATAATGAAATTGCATCATCCATAAGAGATTCAGGAAATTGTATCAAATGTAGCTGAGCAATAGTTTGAGAATGTGTTTTAGGGGTTAGATAAGGGAGTCTTTTTAATCCTTATAGTTTTATGCTTTATTTCTTTTTGCTGGGAGGTGTCTCCACTGAATTCTGGAATGAAGAATGCTCACTAGAAAACAACGGCTCTTTGCTCCTACCACATGTATGGATTGCTATGATTTATATGAGGCAGCTTTAAAAATTCTTCGTGCCTTTTTTCACTTTTTAACCTTGTAATATATGTTTAACTAATAAGCTAGTAGTAACTTGTATCTTGGAAATACTTCTTAGTATCAAACAAAGAAAACATCAAGGAATCACCTAGAACTTCTCTTAAAACTCAGCTGTTTTTATTCCCTTCAAATTTTGTTTTCACATCTTAGCTATGCTTTGCTAGAAGGCAGCTCTGTCCTTATCAATTATATTCTGCAGTTCCTTGGACTTCGCTAGATTTCAGAACCTTCGAGTTCATATACTCAGTTCATTCCCTTTTGGAGACTGCTAAAGTTATTTATTTATTTATTTATTTATTTATTTAATTTATTTATTTTTACAGAGTTCAAGAATGTATAGTCAGAAATGCATTCGTTTTTGCTTTTTTTTTTTTTTTTTGGCATGTTGTAACATTCTCTGAGTTTCTTGGATTATATTTTTAGTTTTTTGTTTGTTTGTTTTAAACTTGGTCCTTTGCTAAATGGGATGTTTTTGTCATGTTGGAAAAATCACATTAAAATCTTAATTGATAACACAAACATGCTTTAATGTCTGAAAACATGTTGAGTAAGTACTTTCATTATTATTATTATTCTCTAAGCAATTCTGATATTTGTAGATTCCTGAGTGTTTAGGTATCATGTTCTCTCATATCATACCTGTCATCATCATTTATTGGGCACTGATAGGTACAAGGCACCATAATTACTTGAGTTTTGAAACTAATAAAATATTGTGTAATGCATCCATAATCGTATCTAGATCTCCTCTTCCTTCTACTAACGTGAGCCATCTGTAGTTGCCTGATGAAATATCTGAAGATGACTTTAATTCTTGCTTTCTGGGCAAGGGGATGATTATAGGAAATTGGCTCTTTCAAAAAATCACTGATGCCACATTACTAACTACATCTGACTCTGCTGCCTGCAAGTTCAGGAATTTTGGGGCAGTGTTAAATACAAGACCTAAAGAAAATACATTTTTCTTAACCTGAGTTTTAGGATTATTGTGCATTCAAAATTATTCCTTTCATTACTCTGAGCTCCCAATCCACCTATTTTAGGTGGACTTTAGACCTGGAACTATCATCATGATTGTACAGTTAGGCCAAGCTTGGTTATGCTGTCACAAAAAAAAATCTCAGTGACTGCAAAACAAAGGTTTATTATTTGACCAAGAGAACTGTAATACAGGTTACATGGCATTCAAAGATAACTGTCCACCCTGTAGCAGTGCAGCAATCCAGGCTGTTTTGATTGATGAAGTTGCTATATTAATATGCAAATTCTAGATAACTGCAATGCAGTAAAAAAGATATGGAAAGTTGCTAACCAGTTCTTACATGCTTTGCCAGAAGTGGTTACCTGACTCAGTTACAAAGAGTCTATGATTATGTGAGGGGATGCACCCATCCTTGGTGAAAAGTAAAGATGTCTGTCACAACTGAAGGGTAGGCTATGGGAAAGTGATAATATTAAGATGTAAGAATTAATAGTAATCCAGTTTAAGAGATGATACAAACTGAAGCACAGAGAGGTAAAAAAAAACCTCCCAAGTCATAAAGCGGTTCAGTCAAAGGTTAAACCAGGCAATCTAGCTCCACATTACATGCTCTTAATGAGGGCAAGAGGTCATTCATGCAGTGTCACTTTTATTTCTTTGCAGTACTTAGCAAGTTATTTGATTTTTCTATTTTCTCCATTGTAAACTATCCATTATACTGTATTCATCACACTAAAGATACACAGTGATGCACCACAGCACTATGTTTTGGTCTATTATGGGCCACATAGTAAAATGGTGGTCCCCAAAATTATAATGGATCTAAAAAAACTTCCTGTTTTCTAGTGTTTTTAATGTACATTTTAAATGTATATGAAAGTACAAAAGCAACATTGCGTTACAGTTGCTCACAGTGTTCAGTACAGTGACATGTTGTATAGGCTAGGAACCTTGGGACAATGGACTACACCATACAGCCTACATATGCAGTAGCCTAGGCATCAAGATTTGGGTAAGTATATGAAACAATAATGAAATTGCCTACTAACACTCTCCTCAGAACACAACCCTAATGTTAAGCAATATATGACTATATGTTGTGCAGGTAAAATTGTTACTATTTTTGCAACACCACTAGATGCCAGAAATGTAACATTTTTTATTTCATTTACTATATTCCTCACAATAACTCAATAATGATGAAAAGGAAGTAATTTGATAAGAATGACATCTGATATTATTGAAGACAATGTCATGCTCTGTATGAAGCACGTAATATAAATTACCACACTTATTTCTCATTATAGTAATAAGATCAAGGTTATTATCACACTTTACAGAAAAAAAAATGATATTGAGAAGATTTCAAATAATTTTATCAAGGCCCACAGACCTGGAATTCAAGCCTTGTGCTCATTTCTACTACACTTCTCTGTTCCCTATTAATTGAACATTAAATGTAGACATATTTAAAGAATAAAATACTATGGCAACTCATTTCATTATTATTAAATATTTTGAAATATAACATAGAAGTACTGTTTTCTCGCTATCACACTAAATTTGCCCTCTTACTGCATTATCTACTGCTCTAACACTCATCTACTAATGAATAAATCACAGTAGTAGAACTTTCATCAAACTGATGTGTATTTTATACTTAGAATGCATCTCAGCTTAGATTAGCCCAACTCAGTTGTTCAGTAGCCACTTGTAACTACTGACTGCCATACTGAACAGCACAGCTATAGAAAACAGCACATAATACGTGGATCTATTCCCAACCTTGTACTTGTGTTGGACAGAAAGTTCTCACTCTGTTTATCCAGCCTAACTCATTTGACCCAGCCCTCAGTTGTTCTTTAATAATGATTTCATCCTACCTGACATCTAACTTTACATCATTCACTCTTTTCCACTATACCACACCTTAATGCACAGAATAATGTCCTCTCTTAGTATCACCCTAACACCTGAGATCCACACTACTTTTTTTCTCAGACTACCTATCATTGGCCTAATCTGGTCTCTAAAACATTTTTGCACTAACTTCTTAAAATTATAAACCTCATATACTAGAAATTATCATGGGGAGTAGGTGAGAAGAAACAAAGTGAAACTTGTATCATTTGTGTGTTTCTGTGTCTTTTCCATCATATACTTTCTCACTGATAGTCTTGATGAGTTTACCTTTCTTTGTCCCAACAGAGGAGACACAAAACTCAAAGAAGTCATTTTTCTAAATTTAAAGTGGAAGATTCAGATACATGCCTATAAAACAGTATTTTCCTCAAAGAAAAGACAAATGTAACAGGACCAATTTTGAAGAAGCGTAGAAAAATGAAATAGCTAAAAGAGATGCCCAGTGATTCTGCTTCAGTTCCAAAGAATTATTTCACAAAGGAACACAGAAGAAAGATCTAAAATATGGACAAAATAAAATATTTTAAATTGGGGCTATAAAGATAAAAATGTGAGGGCTGGGAGTTTGACTCAGCAGCCTGGTAGGCTGAAGGTTGTGAGTTCGATTCCCAGTGCCAAAAAAAAAAAAAAAAAAAGATAAAAATGTAGTGGAATTAAGATATCTTCCCTGAAATTCATATCTCATTTGTAGACTGAATGGTTCTTAATTTTCAAGATTAGCCACAAAAAAATTATCAAGATAGAAAAGTTATCGCTAGTGAACATTTTTATGGTTTTGCTCTCAGTCCACAAGTATGAAAAACTAAGCTTAATTATTCTATAATCATTACAATTTTTTCAGTCCTTTTGCTCTTTGACCTTATACCAGATTGTCCCTGGATAGCTTAATATTGTCTACCACCTTAAAATTGAATTTCTCACATTGCTTTTTTTTAAGGTCACATACCCATAGATATAATCACCCGATTAAAAAACCTTCAGCTCAGTGTTAAAAGTATATTGTCTTTATCTTCTAATGGGGTGAGTTCAGATGGTCCCAAGCAATATTTTTGAATTGCTGCTTAATCCTTTACAGTTAATAAGCTGTTTTACAAGATTGTGATGATAATCCACAAGGTTGTGTAATTAATCTTAGAATTTTTTTTCCTACAGTATAACTGATGTCAACAAACCAAGTGTTTTTCATATTAGGATACATTAACATCAGTCTTTAAATGACAATGTGTTATAGGGTGCAACTAAAGTTCAAATGATTAATTTCCAGATTGTCCTAAAATAAAGTTAACAAACATTTTTAAAGTATAAATGCCAATTTACCCAATTTATATTAATTGTTCCAGTTTTGTTGTTTTGGTTACAGGCCAGGTGTTTGGTATAAGAAGTTGACTATAATATGAAATTTAGAAACATTTTCAGAACAGTAATTTAATATATCAGAAATTTAAAACTTCTTAGGAATTGTCATAGCATTGCAATTTGTCTATTCAGTAATTTAAATTCAGCTCTGATTTTTAAGATACGGCAGGTGCTAAATATTGCATACCTATCTTCACTAAAGAGTGAGCAATATCTCTTCCAGAATACAATTTAAATTTACTAAGTGTTATGTCAGTTGCTATCAGATCTGGAAACCATAATATCTGGGATAAAATTGGTAGGAAAGACATCTGGCCCAAATATTTGTTATATTCTTATACGTTAGGCTACATACGCTGCCTTGGATTATGGCTAAAAATATGACCTAACAATTTCTAAATAGGTATTGGAGCTCAGAAGTTATGATTTGCAAGAAAACTGACTTCTCTGATCACTTTAAAAAATTATCAACAAACAGCAAAAGACAAGTCTTTATTCACTCAAAGTCTTACATAGAACATTTTTGTTGATGTTCTATTGTTTTGAAGATTAATGTTTATGCATCACAGCAAACATGTGCATGCACACACACACACACACACACACACACACACACACACACAAACTCATTTGGCTTTAAAAATTGAGGACTTGTGTAAATCCTTGTTTCATACGGACAAAGTAACTGGGATGCTTGGCAGAGCCAAGGAAACTTCTAAATCTCTGTGCCAATTCTAAGTCCCAGTTGTTTAGCCTCAGCTCCACCCAGGACAGCTTTATGCCAGAGAATTTCAGCACATAGCATAATGTTTGCATCTGGCATTCGTATCACTTTAGATATGGAAATACAATTCTAAATTCTAGGTTGTCTTTGTTTTTTCCTTGGTTTCTTTTATTTTTCCAAGTTTGAGAGGCAAAATATTTACTTTGGCTCTGTCATATTTTTTTTTTCTTCCCAGACTCCAACTTTTATTATTAGTCATAACACAACTCAGTCTTAATAGTTTCTGCTGAAACAGGCAACATTTTGATGAATAGGCGTCAGAGACATCCAAATTTTTACCTAGAGTTCATGAAATGAGGAACTCAACTAATTTTTTTTTACTTTGCCTCTATCCATAATAGCAACACCAGCAAACTGTTGAGAAATTACTTTGTAAGATTTCCTGTCCTACAGTGTTTTTGTGTTGTCTCAACCTGACTTGTTTTATTAAAAATTAAATTTTCAGATTGCATACTTAGACAGTACATAGTATAATTCAGCAATGTACAATCATTGATTGTGAGGTCCCCAAGTCCAGACCTCTCTTCTTGTACATAAGGATAAAGAAACCCTGAGGACTACAATAATTTGACAGAGAACACGAACTAATAATGAACAAGAGTGGACCCAAACTTGGGTCTTCTGATCCAAGAATGGGAAAGTTTTACCCAATTGCTTTTGTTCATTATTCTACTACTACCATATGAATTTAGACTTCATAATGCTATTTACATTTTTGTTTGGCTTGAGATAAATAACATAATTTTCCTCCTTTTATGCAACTTAATAGTGAATTCTTCCACCTGCAGCTAATTAGGATGTGAACGGGCATTGCAGTTTTGACAGTGCCAATAGGAATCATCTTGCAGTTGGGAGAGCAACACCTTTGAAGGCAGCAAGAGAGAAGTGCAATCAATCAACGTTCCAATTTGTCCTTTCTGTTATAATTCTTACTCTCCTGAGATGGAAAAGAGAATATTAGAGAGCTAACAGTATCTTCCATATTTTAGTATACTGTTGGAAGAAAATTTCCTGACTTTATAATTTGAGCTAAATAAAGAGTTATAAAAACATATTATGAAAGAATCTAAAGTTTCTCATTTAGTGAACCCCAAAGGATTTGGAACAACCCCACTCTATGGCCTTGCTCATTGCAGCACACATGACTTCTTGCTTGGATTCACTATACTTACTGCCTATGGCTTTCCTCAGCAGGTGATCATATTGCTGGCCTCTCCAGCTTCAGGGGTTCTCCACTGCACCCTTAGTTTCATTCCCAAGACTTTGTAACTGCCCTATCAAGGATCTCTTGCCTGTCTTCTCATACATTCCTTTGAAATGTGGGCCTCCCTGACCACTTGTGTTCTGCATGCCAGTAAAACCAGCATCATATGGATGATAACATATGCAAACTATATAGGCTGTAGTCAGGCCCTGTTAGACCATGGCAGCAGCAACCTCTGAGTAACTGGATGGCTAAAAGTGGTGAAATAAATCCAGGGATCCAATTCCCAAAGTGGCCCTTCTCAAGCATGTGGCTTTGAGGCTCTCTTCTCAAAGCAATATCTTACAGTTTATACCCTTTCCTATCCTTGAGCCTTTGATGGATGGGGTCTGTCCATTTCCTAAGATGCCCTCAAAGTAACTTTACAAGTGTTTCCTTTCTGGTCAATGTACACAATTTTTATATCTCTAGGCTCTACCCATTGCTCTTGATTTGCACTATAAATTTAGTTAAAATGAATCAGCAGTGCCCATGCTGCTGCCTGAACATTGGGTTGCCATGAAATTTTCTTCACCAGATTAATTAAAATCATGGATAAAATGTAGACAAATTCTTTGGCAAAAGGAAACATCTGTGGTCTCTAGTCTAATATCCAACAGAATTCTCATTCCCAACTGAAACATTATAAACCTCACCTTTACTGTCTACATTCTTACTGGTATTATGGTCTTCTGAATACCCACCAGAATTGCCTATCAAGCCTTCATTGTAGCAATATGAGGCTTTTTTAGCCTGTATCTCCAGACCTTTGCAAACTCTTCCCACAAATTAGTTCCAAGGACTTCTAAACCATATGATCATATAGTCACAGCAATGATCTCACTTTTCTGGTACCAATTCTCTGTATTAATCAGCTTTCTCATTGCTGGGATGAAACACCCATCACTTGCAACTTAAAGGAAGAGAGCTTGATTTTGGCTCATGGTTTAATCCACAGCCTGCTGGCTCCAAGACAAAAACAATACAGTGAAATGAATATTAGAGAGAAGCTGCTTAACCATGGCAACCAGGAAGTTAAGAGTAAGGAAGAGGTCCAAGAGGGTGATACATCTTCCAAATGAACACCTCCAGGGACAAAGCTCTTCCAACCAGGACCCACCTCCTAATAGTACATTTAGATATGAATCCATCAATGGATTAATCTGTGTTGGAATCACCTTTTAAAAGCCTCACTTCCAAACACATGAGACTCTTGAGGAACATTCTAAATCTAAACTATAACATAATCTCTTGATATAAATGAATAAAACAAACTAAAACTTCATGCTGCTTAGTCTAAAAATGAAAAAAAATTTGCTTATATCACCACCATGTTTTTACAGCTGAAAACAAAGATTAAACCACTGTCCTATATTATCTTTCTATACTTTATTATGTTTACTTTTCTCTTTATATTGTCTTCATTTTCTGCTACTACATCTATTACTACCCAATAGGAAACATGTTTGCAAGCAACTCTGAGCTAACACCTACATAGCATTGCAAAAGAAGAGAAGAGAAGAGAAGAGAAGAGAAGAGAAGAGAAGAGAAGAGAAAAAAAAAGAAAAGAAAAAAGAAAGAAGGAAAAAAAAAGGAAATCTCCATGCCAACTTCACTCAAGTAGAAAAATCCTCAGGAAGGATTCTGTTTTTTCTGGCTTGGCTTGAGTGCCTGTCATGAATCAAATATTGTAGTCCGAAGACTGAGGTACCCTTCATCATATGTTCCTCCTTCCTGCCAGGGGGCAGAGTTTTAACCAGAATAAGTTAAAGAACATAGACATGACCATTTTAGAAATCCCAGGTGAATTTGCTAACCCCAGTTTGCATACACTTACTATATGTTTATTACTTGTGATAACACATGTGCTTTACACTTATTAACTGTTTTCATAGGCTCTATTGTTGGTTGTATTTTGTAGGTCAAAACAACAACAAACAACAATAACAACAACTCAAGCTGACTGATGTTAAAAATGTGTCCAGGTCACAGAAATTGTAAATAAAGTCACAGCAGAGTGGCTCTAGGACAAATACTATTAATCACTATTAATCTTCCAGGATATTTCCTCTAGAGAGGTAAAATAATTTTTCATATCCTAGAGGCCTACTAGCAAACTTTTGGTTACATGTATAGGGATTCTTCTATCCCTGTTGGGATTGGTTAAGAGTGTCATCTTATTCAGGTCTAACTCCTGTATTATATTTGTTTGTTCATTTGCTTTTAGTCTATTTATCTCACCTATGTTGTATCATAGTGGGTTTTTTTCATGTTAATGGATGTATTTCTGCAGGTTCTTTTTCATTCATTATGTTGGATGCAGTAGGCTCTTTCATTTTGATGAAAAAAACAAAGTGCCATAACAAAATACTTAGAGATAATAACATTTAAGACATTATGTATTATAACTTCTTTTATTTTTGTTTTGTTTTGTTTTGGCACCAGGGATCAAACTCACAACCTCTCGTCTGCCAGGCGGGCACTTAGGCCACTGGGCTAAATCCTCAGCCCTGCATTATAACTTTAAAAGAATGATCAAAAAAAGTTACTAAGAGTACAAGTCATAGACCAAAAATACTCTCTTACAAAGAAGAAACAGATAAAAGCACAGGACTTTCTCTTCAATGAGTTAAGAGATAATGTCAATGAAACAAATTAGCGTGTATATTAAAATATGTTTGAAACAATGGAATAGGTAATTTGTGGAATTATTTGGGCTTCTTCCCTGCACTTTAACTGTTTTTTTTTTTGTCACTTTTCACATTTTCTAGGCTTCATCCCTCAATCATTTCCTCCTTGACCAGTGTTTTCAAATCCTTCCATCTGTGCTCACTTCAGCAGCGCATATACAAATCTTTTCTTCCTCCTACATCATCTTCCTCAGCTTTACCACCCATGTAACCTCTTGAACTTCATTATTTGAGACAGTGCTTTGATTCCACACCTCCACTTCATGTCTGTTCTCAATGTACTGCAAATCATATCTGTATCTACCCTACACTCACCACCTACTCTACACTCCTGCCAGTGAAGGCAGTTTTGTCATTTCACTATCATTGAGTTCCCAAAAACTGAATCCAAAGACACTGCTCAATCCTTTCTTTCCTTTTTGCTCAGCTAATGTTCTTTTTAAAATTTATTTTTTATTTTATTACTGCATGTTTTCAGTTCATGCAGTCTACAATCATCTTGAAAAGTGGTTACATGTGCATACCACAATTTTTTTTAATTCCCTTCTCTTCCCCTCCCTCCTCCTTCAATTCCTCTGTCCCATATTTCATTTTTGTTGATGTTATTAATCCTAGCTCTAGTTATAGCATATAATGTTTATACTAATTGAGATTCTTAGGTTCCTGTGCATGGCACTTCTTTATTCTGCTGGTTTCCCCTTTCCTCCTCACCCCTAGTGCTTTCTTCCTTGGACTACTTACCTATTGGAAGAGATCCATCTTTTTGTCCTCTTCTAGCCATGCTTTATTATTCACTTTGTTTGTGCTTTGCCTCATTCAAATGACATACCGTGGGAAACTGAAGCTTGTGTATCTGGTTTATTTCGCTCAATGTTATATTTTCCAGGTGCATCCATTTTACTACAAACGTCTCAAAACAGTCATTCTTTATAGCAGAGTACTATTTCATTATATAGGTGCCACACTTTTTTACCCAATCATCTGTTGATAGGTATAGAGGCTATTTCCAGGATTTAGCTATTATATGTTGTGCTGCTATAAACATTAGTATGCATGTGTCACTGTAGTATATCTTAAGCTTTTTGGGGAAGATAACTGGTGGGCAGATCACTGGGTCACATGGAATTTCTAATTTCAACTTTTTGAGAAAGCTCCATACTGATTTCCATGATGGTTGTACTAGTTTACATTCTCACCAACAATGCAGAAGTGTTCCTTTTTCATCACAATTTCACCAGAAATTGTTATTGTTTATTTCTTAATGATTGCTATTCTTTCTGGAGTAAGATAGAATTTTAGCACTGTTTAAATTTGCAAGTTTTTTATAGCCAGAGAAGTTGAGCATCTTTTCATATATTTGTTGACAATTCATATGTCTTTCTCTGTGAAGTGTTTTTTCATTTCTCTTGCCCATATTTTGAATGGTTCTTTAATTTTAAGTGGTTAATTTTTTTTAATTCTTTGTATACCTAGATATTAGTCCTCTGTCTGAGGAGTAGCTGGCAAAAATGATTTGCCATTTTATAGCCTGTCTCTTCACTCCACTGATTGATTATTTTACTCTGCAGAAGCTTTTTAGTCTGATATCTCATTTGTTGGTTCTTCCTGTTATTTCTTGTGCAATTGAGGTTTTGTTTATAAAAATCTTCCTTACACCTATGCCTTCAAGTGTTTTATCTATTTTATCTTCTGTATTTGTTTTAACACTTAGATCTTTGATCCATTTTGATTTTAATTTAATATATTGTGAGAGATAAGGATCCAGTTTCAGTCTTCTGCACACAAATAACTAGTTTTCACAGCACTACTTGTTGAATAAGCCATCTTCACTCCAACATACACCTCTGATCCCTTTGTTGAAGATCAAATAGCTGAATGTATCTGGGGAAGTTTCTTTATCCTTAATTCTGTTTCACTGATCCACATATCTGTTTTGGTCCCAGTACCATGCTGTTTTTACCACTATTGCTTTGTAGTATACCTTGAAGTCAGGTATTACTATGCCTCCCACTTTGCTCTTGTTGCCCAAAATTGCTTTGCTATGCAGAGTCTCTTTTGGTTCCATATGAATTTTAGGGTTGTTTTTTTTAGATCTGTAAAGCATGCTGATGCTATTTTGATTGGGACTGCATTGAATCTGTGTAATAGCTTTGTGAGTATGATCATTTTGAGAGTATTGATTCTGTTTATTCTGGAGCAAGGGATATCTTTTCATTTTCTGATGACCTCCTCAATTCCCTTTTTCAGAATATTATAGTTTTCTTTGTATAAATGTTTTACTTCCTTGGGTTAGGTCAATTCCTACCTATTTAATTTTTCTTCAAGCTATGGTAAATGGTATTATTTTTATAATTTCCCTCTAATTCCATTTGTTGGTAGTAATTTTCATGTGATCTTATATCCTGATACACTGATGAAGTTTGTTATTAATTCTAAAAGTTTTCAGAAGTTTTCTTTGTGTCTTTTATGTAGGGTATCAAGTGATCTGTCAATAATGATAATTTAAGTTCTTCTTTTCATATATGTATTCCTTTTATTTCTTTGTCTTCTCTAACTGCTATGGCTAATGTTTCAAATACTATGTTGAACAGAGATGATAGTGAACATCCTTATCTTGTTCCTGATTTTATGAGGAATGCTTTAGTTTCTTCCCAAGTAGTATGATGCTACTATTGGTTTGTCATTTATAGCTTTTATCATATAAAGTCATGGTTCTCTATACCTGTCTTCTTCAGAGTTTTTCTCATGAAGGGATGTTGGATTTTGTTGAAAACTTTTTTTTGCATCTATTGAAATGACTATATGGCTTTTGACCTTACTTCTGTTTATGTGATGTATTTTGTTTAATGACTTACATATGTTGAACCATCCTTGCATTTCTGGGATGAAACCTACTTTATCATGATATATGATCCATTTGATAATGCACTGCATTGTATTTGCTAATATCTTGTTAAGGATTTTTGCATCTATGTTCACTAAGGAGATTAGCCTATAGTTTTCTTTTTATTTGTGTCTTTAACCAATTTGGGGCTTCTGTAAATGAGTTTGGAAGCACTCTATCCCTTCGATTTCTTTGAAAAGCTTAAGGGGTATTGTTGATCTAACATTCTTAATGGTTTTGTAGAATTTATCAGTGAATTCATCAGGTCCTGAGCTTTTTAAAGTTCATAGATTCTTTATTACTGTGTCATTTCCATTGCTTTGGATTGGGTTGTCAAGCACACTTGTGTCTTCTTGGGTTAGTTTTTGTAGTTTGTGTATGTCTAGGGATCTATTTGCTAACTTGTTGGAATATAACTTTTCAAAGTAGTGTCTTGATTACTTTTCTCTCATTGCTGAGACAAAATATTTGACACCCAAAGTTAAAGAAGGAAAGCTTCATTGAGCTCACAGTTTGTAGATGTTTCAGTCCATAATCAGCTGGTTCCAAGGCAGGGTGGCAAGGCAGAGGGCAACAGCTGAAGGCAGCAGAAGACAGAAAAAGCAGCAAGAGCAAAAACGGGAAAGAGCGAGCTTCTTTTCCTCTCTTATGTTTTGTGCAGGCTAACTGCCCTTGGTTGAGTGTAGCACTCACACCATCTCCATGTCCTCTTCTTGCATAGGCTCAGGACAAAAGTGAGGACCCTGGCCCTCTGCTAAGTTACTTAGTTAAACTTCTAAACTTCTCAAGTTGACACAATGAGCAACATCCTAGAAGTAAAGGCATGTGTTGTACACACTAAGTCCTTATGTTCAAGGGTATAGTTTAGCTCTGAAATTTCTTTATTGGTATTTGTTTACTTGATCTGTCTCTTTGCAAGAGTGGCATGTTAAAGCCCCCTAATATGATTGTGTCAGTGTTTATTTGATTTTTTAATTTCAGTAGTTTTTGTTTTATGAAAATTGGTAGTCCAGTATTTGGTGTATATTTATTTATCAATGGTATCTCTTCTTATTGGATTGATTCTTAAACTAGTATGTAGTGACTTTATCTCTTCTAGTCAGTTTTAGCTTGAAGCTTACCATGTCTAATATTACAATTGCTACCCCTGCTTGTTTTCAGGGTCTGGTACATGAGACATTGCTTTCCACTCTTTAATTTTAAGTCTGTGAATATCCTTTTGGATTAGGTGAGCTTCTTGAATGCAACAGATTATTGAATTCTGTTTTCTGATTGAGTCTGTCTGTCTGTCTTTTAATTGTAGAATTAAGGCCATTAACATTGAGAAATATTACTGAGAAGTGTTGATTACTTACTTTCATTGCCTTCTTCATCCGTCAGTATTTTTCTTTACCCAATTTTTTTTGTTTGTTTATCCATTAGCTCACTAGTTTCCTCTGTGTTTTTAGCTGTATCGAATTTGTTGTTTCTGTTGATAGTATTCTTAAATATTAAATACTCCCTAGAGTTGCTTTAGCATTCATACATCTTTTTCATGGAAATATCTTACTACTCCATTTATTTTGAAGGACAGATTTGCTGTGTAAGTTAATCTGGGTTGGAATTTATTTGCTCTTAGAGCTTCAAATACTTCACTCCCAGCTCTTCCAGTCTTCAGGGTTTGTGTTGAGAAGTCTGCTACAATTATAATTCATTTACCTTTATATATATGATCTTTTATTTTTCTCTGGCTGCTTTTAAGATTCTGTTTTATTGTTTGTTGGTTGCTTGTTTGGATGTTTTTTGTTTGTTTGGTTGGTTGGTTTTTATTTTATTTTATTTTTTGCTGGATGTCTGGTAATTTAATAAGGATATGCCTTGGTGAACTTCTCCTTTCATCATAATTGTTTGGAGTTCTATAAGCATCACTTACTTGTATTTTAAACACTTATATTTGTGGGATTTTCTTCCATGATTGTTGGGGACCATGAATTATAAATTGAATCTAGGGGACATCCACTCTTGTTCTTCTCCTGTCTGGTCACAGCCAGAAGCCGTAGAGCTAATGACTGCTATAGCACTCACAGGGCAAGATAAGACCTGCTGAAGATGATAAGACATCTCTCCAACCCCCTGCCCAATCTTGTCTTATCCTTGTCCTTGCAAATATGCTTTGCTCTTCTTACTAGTCCACTTTAGTTGCTGTTACTGTTCCCAGAAATACCCACTGACCTTCACCCATTGACCTTGACTCAGACATAATGAATAAATACCAAGGTTCTAGGTACCTCATGGTCTTCTGTTCCCTGAGAACAAATGGTCATCCCAGATCCCTACCTGTATCTCTATTTTGTCTTTTGCTCTTTCTTCCTTCCATGTGCTGTAATACTTGGCAAGAGATTGGGAACTCACTGTAGGCGTTCCCGATAACTGCCACTGTGAACAGGGTTTCTAATACATGACTTCTGTAAGCCTGTTAGTGAATCCACCTGTGTAGCCTTCTACTTTTTCTCTAGCTCCAATTAGCTTTAGATTGATTTTCTGATTGTCATCTAGTAGTTGCTGGATTGTCTTCTCTTGTTCTCTTATTTTCTTTCTGGCTTCTTTGAGCTCTTCATCATAATTCACTATTTTGCCCTCACTATCAGACACTCTGTCTTCACACTGGACATTTTTATAATGTATGAATTTCATAGAGTTTTTATCTCAAGTGTTTCTGTCTGACACCTTTTTCATGATTCTACATCTTTATTGAATCTGTAAAAGTCTTAGGATGTGAAAAATTGATGAATGATACTGGAGAAAATAGTGACTGTGAGGGAGGTAATATGGGGAATTTAAAAACATAGGAGAGGAATTTACATGTGTGGGAAAAAAGAACTAAAAAATATTAATACTATTGCATTGCAAGTCTGAAGTGAAGAAACTAGGTAGGTAGCTGAGGAGAGTGACAGAACCTAGTCACTTACTAAATAAGAGCCCAGGAAAAAACAAATACACAAAATTAACAACCTCATAAACACAGGAAACCATAAAAGAACATAACATTACCCTACATTACTAAATAAGAAACATACAAAAACTTACACTTACAAGATGTATGATGGGAACACATAAATATTCCAATATGATAGTGTATTTGTGATTTCCACTAGCTTCTTTGCCAGAGTCTGAGTGCTCACACCCCAATAACCCCTCTGATACCACAGTACTAATGCTAACTCAGATTCAAGACTTCTTTCTGCCAGCTCACAGGCACCCTTGTACCACAGATGTTACCTCAGACTCAAGAATTCTTGCTGCCAGGTTGCAGGTATTCTTGCAGTCTGATCTAGTTGTAGTTCTTGGGTGAGAAACTTTTGCTGTCCCTCTCCCTGGGTGAGATGGTGGATTTTGCAGACCACTTCACTGGGATGAAATTGTTCATTGAATCAGGATTATTTCTATGCAGTCTAATCAGTTACAGCAATAACAGGTCAATCCATTACAAAGGGCTGGTCGAAAAATACCATACCATGCCAGTTTTGGGTCTCACTTTAGCCTAGAGAAGAAATCCATGAGCATAGTGTAAGCATCAGAACAACCCAAGTCTTGATCCACAGTTAATGTACACTAAATTCAACAACTTTGTCACCGGTAATGGTGAAAAGCAGCATGAAACAGAAATCAGTCATCTAAAGCCCAAGAGGTTGGAGACAACAATGCCAGAGTGGGGAAGAGAAGAGAATAAAAGACAAAAAAAATACGGTTTTTTTCTCCCCTTCTTCCCCTTTCTTAAGTCCTCCGCTCTATGTTATGGGAAGGACAAGGTAGGAGGAGAGCAAAAGATCCCAACGATTTTTTAAAGTATGTTGCATTTTTATAAGGAACTAACAGGGATATCTGAGTATAACATTGGTAGTGAGAAACCGGAATGGGAAGCGATTCTGTGACAGATGTAAATATTAGAAAAGTTAGAGGGAGACTAATGGAAAGAGGGAAAGGAAAGAAAAGAAAAATGAGTATGAGTAAGACAAGGGAAAAAGAAGTCAGACAAAGAGATAGGGATAAAAGTAGAAGGGGCATGAAGGAATGAAGGAGGAATCCCTTCCTTCTATAAACCATACGGGAGATGAAAGGCAAAGAGAAGAGAAGCGCACACACGGAGACCTGCTCTTAAAAGAAAAAGAGGTAAAGCAATGGGGTAAATGCGTGGAGAGTAATGTACAGAAGGAGGAAAATAGCAAAGAATAAAAACAAAAAAAATTTTAAAGTGAAAAGGTAAAAAAAAGTGAAAAAATAATACAATCAAATAAGGAATAAAGAGTTTTCTACTGTCTTGGATGTGTGGTTCTTTTCCTCAGCCTAGGGTTAAGAAGCAAGCCAGGATAAATCTCTGTTCATGCCAGAGGTGTAAGATGGCATTCAGCAGAGTGGTGCTGTGTGTAGAGATCTGCTTACAGTGTGAACGTGGCACCAATGTGAGCTTCCAGTCCTTGGAGCTCAGGCTAAACCTGGCCTCTGATTGCAGGAGCCTGGCCTGTGCTCACCAGCCCCTGCCTCCTGGATGTGGGACTCCCCCTAGTCTTTCCTCCCACTGCCAGCAGTGTCCCATGACTGTCTTTCCCTCATCCACTCTGGGCACATGGCAGTGCGAAGCAGCCAAGGGGCTACTCTTGGATCAAGGTTCAAGCATGCAGCCCTTCCCTGCAGTCACATCCCTGTCAGCTCTTACTTCATGACTGTAGCTGTAGGCACTTGTACCAAGGTCACTCACGAAACTGACCGTGGAAGGCCGTTCTGGAAGCATTGTCCCTCGTCCTCCAGCTGTTTCCAACTACAGATGATTCTCAGTCCTGGTGCAGTTCTCTGGTTTTCTGCAAAAAAAAAGTTTTTAGTTTGCCTTTACCTCCCAGCTGCTGGGTAGTCAGATGCTGTCAGTAGCATTTCATGGTGTCTTCTCTGAGGTGTGATCTATTTCTTTTGTATCATTCAATCCTTTTTCCTTTTCCTCTGTCAGTTCCCATGTGGTTCCCAGGTAACTTTCATTCACTTCAACTCCTCTCCCAGATACTGTTTTCCAGACTCTAACTTTGTCCTGGAGAAACTGAGTCGTTACCACTCACTGCTCTGCCATTTTGGGGAAAAAAAATCATCTTCAGTTAACATTCTTACCCTCTTGCTTTTTAAAGTCCCACATCCTTTCCTTTCCTAAGAATCCTCCTTTTGTATTATTTATTGCGCTGCTATTTTTTGGCTCCTCCTTGAATGGCTCATTTTGCCACGATTCTGTCCTTTGTACTTCATTTTTCTTGTGCATGAGAAATTCTCACAGCGGACAAATGAATCAACTCCTATCTTCATATTAACTTCCCTGTCAAGATGTCCACTTTAGAACTCTTTTCCCTGAATTCTGTACTCATCTATCTGACTTCTTCAAGGAACTTCATCTGAACTTCATCTTGTAAGTGAAAGGAATCTGTTGGTTACCTTCAAGCTGGATGGAAATATGCTCAGATTTTAATTTTATAAAGAAAATGCTTCTTAGGAAGGAATGTGAAGTTGAGTCTCTCAACAGGACCCTTTGAGAAGATAATGAAATGATTTTTGAAACAAATATTCAAATAGAACATCTGAAATAGTACATGAATGAGGTGTTTCAGCAAGATGATGGAGAAAATTTGATGATTGGATGTAGGTCTGAGAAAGACTTCTGGTTTTCTGATTAGCACTTGTGCCATCAAAGGAACATGGTATATGGTGAGGAAGAGCAATTTCTGAAAGCAAAACTAATAAATTTAGCTGTAGGGCTGTTTGAGCCTTGTTCTTTTTCTTCTTCTTTAAACATTTATATCCCTCCCTCTGCTACACAGAGGTGATACAATCACCATTACAAAGCTGGAGTGGAAGCCATTTAATAAGAGTAAATGTAGAAAAAATTAGCTGCTACTTCAGGAGGAATTTTCAAGGTTAAAGCAAATTGGTGTCAGAACAAATGAATTTTTAGCTATTTCCTGAACTGTATATTTCTGATGAAAATGCTTTTCTTCTGAGTTTGGTCAACTCCTTACTTGTTATATGGACTTTGTGACCCTTTAATCCCTCTTCATCTCTAGATCCTCTTTTAAGCTTTTACTTACACTTCAAAAATGCATACTATTTTGTGTGATAACCATCAATCTACTTCGGCTGCAGTTAAGACTTTGGAGGACAATATACTTTATTTCTTTTTACCTAATTTCTACAATAGTTTTCCCCATAGTTAATACTTGATCATTTCCCAACTATAAAGTAGGACTTTATTTTGTTTTGCACAGATCGAAGGGAGTTAGAACCAGATGTTCCCTGCCTTAGATTACCAATCCCTATACAGTTACCTATCACAACAATGTTCTGAAACAGGCTAATGTTAGGCCTGTTATCATAAAACCAATTCCCTAAAAAAATAAGCATAATTAGTGCTTCATATGTATGAAGCCATTATTGTTTAAAATATTATACAAATTCCCTCCTGCTTTCCAGGCAAATAATGACTGATTCTTTGGGTTATAACTGCACCACAGGTATGAAGCAACAGAAACAATAACAAAAACAGTTTGGAAACAGAGCATCACTCTATAAAAGCATAGTTTCCCAGAAGTGCTACCAATGAGAGCCTCCCACATAATCTCTCTGTGGCATGACCCATTGCCTTACATAAAATAGTAGGAGAGAAACTTTCTTCTTCCAATTTCAAACCAGTGTTTGCGACTTTGCAAATAAGCTGACAATAGATTCAAAGGAGAAAAGACAAGGGTTCTTTATGCAGGACTCAGTGATGACTAATTCAATCAGTAGGCAGAATAAAAGGTTTATGTAACAAAGTTAAACTGTATGGAAGCAGGGAATGAGGGTTTCTGTGAAAGGTGTTGGAAAGTAAAGTTCTGACTTTTGATACTAATAGAAATGGAGAGCCTGGCTCCAGGGCAGCTGAGTTCTGCAGGAAACTCCCTTGGAGGGGAGTTAGTGACAGCTGTATTTTCTGCAGGTTCTGCTTTAGTCAGATAAGAGAAGTTCAAACATAATTTCTTTCTGCATTTTTTGTGTCCATTCATTTCTTTTTATTTTAACAAGCAAAACATAAAAAAAGGTACAAATAATACAGAATTTTTTAAAAAATAGTAAAAAACCTAGTTTTCATTTAAAAATAATCTCTATAACCACTCTGGAGGTCTGAGTAGGTCCCCAAAACTATTATTCTATTCTCAAATGCACATATCTGAGAGAGCAGAGCACAGTGGATATTGAACATTCATTGACCTTCATGAGTTTACTCATCATAAACACAGATTTGTCCTCATGGTTTGACTAGTGACTCTGTTTAATCACATTGGGAGATGGAGGTGAGAATAAAGGCATCTCATGACACTAGCAACTAGAAAAAGGGAATATAATACTGTATTGTTCACAACACTACAAAACCTCACAATCTGTAAGAATGGGTATTTAATTTCATATTTATTTCTCCATAAATTTGAGCAATATACTGCTAGTACACCATCTATCAAGTCTGAATTTTGCCATTTTTTGTTTTTACCTTTAAAGACATTTAATTTGATACAAATTTAATAGAAATATTTGGGAATTGGAACAGCATATAACTGTTCTGCTTATATTCTTGTATCTCCCAGTAAAAAGGAAACATCATTTAAGTTTTTTCATACACTTTTGGATGAGACCCTTAGAAAAAATAAAATAAATTTCCTGAGAAAAATACTTACAAAACTGCTTTGGGGAAACATTTTATGAATGAAATATAGTTATGTAACACAATTATAAAATTTATTTTAATATGAGCAAATGACTTGCAATTTTTGAATTTATAAGGTGCAAACAATTCAGTGTGAAGCACCTAAATATGCACCAACACCCATTGCCCAGTACTTCCATGTAGACTTTTCTAGCATGTGAAATAAAGGATTTCATCTGGTTCAAAAATCACAGCTCCTTTGTTGAATATCTCCATTGAAGTCACACCCAAAAAGATATTTGTAAGACTCTCATAGCTCCTGAATCTGCTGCCAGGACTGTTTTAACAATTTATAATGCCCTGAGAGATTGAGGTCTATATATGAAATCTTAATTCCTTCTTTGAGTCTTACAGATTTTATCCAAGAACTAATAGTGTTAGTAAAAACTTACCCTAAAGGGTCAGACTTGCTAATGTACATTTAATTCCTTCCATGGAAAAACTGTCTCCCTTGAGAAAACTATACAATCATAAAAGTAACAAAGATTTGCAGCAAGGATCTGACACTGAATATAGAATAAGAAGAAAATGAAATAGCTGGGTTTTGATCACAGTCCTTCACAAAAATCCTTTTTACCATTGGGATTTTTGGTTAACTAAAGCTCATCACTTCTAATCTAGAGAAATGCAAGAGGCCCTGAGGCTGAAATAGGAGAAAGTTTTGTGGCCAACATTATAAATATATCTTTAAAAAGAGAAATGTCATTGCTTAGAGAATTAACTAGTAGGAAGTCGAAGCAAAATTCTGATGCCTTAGAATGAAACTATCGCTACTGTTTATATTCTCTGAAAGGTACCCTGTCCTCTAGGACTAATATAAAAGAAAATATAAACTCCCTTAGCAACATAATTTAGCAGTTCTGCATTGCATTCCTTTTATTGCACAGAAAAAACATTTTTCAGGAGTATTATAATGTGGTCTCTAACAATATTCATTCATTTCTTAGGATAGTAATGAATAGCAATTCTAAATAAATGTCTTACTACAGTAGGAAAGCTTATTGGAAATTATAAGTGAGTAATGCTGATTTGTTATTGATAACTAATATAGTATATAAGTTTTGCCTTAAGACAGGGCTCTAAGTTAACCTCATTAAACTGCTAATGCAAATTTCAATTTTAAGTGTATTTCTTTTTCTATTTGCAGATACTAGTGAAGAATAAAATGGGCCTCAAAAGCCTATTTTCTTTTAGGGAGGTATCATGCCTTATTCGCTAGTGTGAATTTATACGGATGAAGAGATTTCCTGCCTAAACTTGCATAAGTGAAATCAGCTAGATATGTCTGTCATTCCTCCATTTAATTCCCAAAGGAATGGAACTGTCCCTCTTGGACCTTTGGTTCACAAAAGAAAGGAGATCCATGGAAAACGTACTTGCTGCTCAGACTTCTACTCCTAGTGAGTATTCAGTCCCTTAACCCATCATGCAGATATGCTTCGCATTTTTGACCACTGATATGATAGTCATTTCTGTAATAGCACACTTTCGAAATAACTATATGACAAAGTACGAACTGTTTCATTTGAGAACAAGCTTTGTTTTCTTCAAACACATCACAGATGTGGCAGGAGCTTGTGCCTGTGGAAGTCGACAAGTTGAAGAAAAACTCATGTTTCTTAGCATACCCTAAACAGGCATTGACTTATTTCTTTAACATTTACTTCTGCAAAGTAGTATATTATTTCATCTAATAGTTAATTATTTAAGTCGGTAAGTTATTTTCAATAATTACAGAGATTATTCAACTCCAACAGAAAATTTATGTGGACAGCTTCAGAATTCTATCCAATTAAAAATAAAATTACCCTTTTATAGAAATCTGTCTTCCTTCTAAAGCTTATAGAGGTTTTTGATAAAAGGGCCCAGTGTGTTCACCACTAAACCATAGCACATCTATATTACAAACAATCACCTCCACTCTACTCAAGTGCCTGCCGAAGAGAAGACAAACTTATGGTTACTTATTCCTGGAGACATTTTATTCCTCTACACCCTGACTTTTAGAGTGCTTCTTGGACCTCACAGGAGAGTTTACTTAAGTATACAACTTTGAGGATGTTATGCAAATCATTTAGTCAATAGTTTACAATCAGTATATATTCTTCTAACTACATTATATGAGTATATGCTATTGTCTTCTACATTTTAACAGCTAAACACTCTTGAACAGGAAAAGAGTAACCCCAAATCCCCGTAAACAAGTCGATCATCCAACAATCAGTAATCTCTGACTCTCTAAATGCAAAGCCAAATTCATGTCGCAAATTCTATGTGGATTAAGAGAAATGAAACAGACTGCTGTGTTTGTTCTCCAGAGTTCACTCTGTTACTGTCAAAGGTAATGCATTTTTAATACACAATTAAATGTTATGATAAAAAATACATAAGCATATAATTCTGAGCTTTCTTACTGGCAAGTGAATTCTACATCTATTTTCAACAGCTACTACACTGAATACAATTATAGTTTTAAAGAAAGTTTCTATTGAAAATTTTTAAATGATCTGCTCATTGTGATATAAGAATCACACCAAAATACACATTTACATTTTAATTATTTACATAACTAACATTAAATCTAATACCAATTGCAAATAATAATGAAGCTAAATTCTGGCTTTATTTACTCTAAAGAAAAGAGAAAACAAGAGGTTAATTATCATTGTTTGTAGATGACATGATACTCTATTTAGAAGATCCCAAAAACTCCACCAAAAGACTTCTAGATTTAATAAGCAGATTTAGTAATGTAGCTGGTTACAAGGTCAGTATTCAAAAATCAACAGCCTTTTGCACACGAATAACAATCTCACTGAGAGAAAAATCAGGGAAATAATACCTTTTACAATAGCATCCAAAAAAATAAAATATTTAGGAATCAATTTAATGAAAGATGTAAAAGACCTCTATATTGAAAACTATAGTACTCTGAAAAAGGAGATTGAAGAGGATATTAGAAAATGGAGAGATATCCTGTGCTCTTAGGTAGGAAGAATCAATATAGTGAAAATGGCCATACTTCCAAAACTGTTATACAGATTCAGTGCAATCCCAATCAAAATTCCAATAGCATAGCTTACAGAATTAGAAAAAACAATCTTAAAATTCATCTGAAAACAGAAGAGGCCTAGAATAACAAAAGCAATCCTGGGCAACAAAGGCAACACAGGGGGCACCACAATTCCTGACTTTAAATTATACTACAAAGCTACTCTGATAAAAAAAAAACAGTGTGGTACTGGCAAAAAAAACAGACCCAAAGATCAGCGAAATAGATTAGAAGATGCAGAAACAACTGCAGACACACTGAACTACTTTATCTTTGACAAAGATGCCAAACACATTCGTTGGAACAAAGATAGCCTCTTTAATAAGTGGTGTTGGAAAGACTGGCTTTCCACACTCTGAAGATCAAAACTAGACCCATATATTTCACCCTGTACGAAGTTAAAATCTAAATGAATTAAAGATCTCAACATTAAAACAGAAACATTAAATTTGCTGGAAGATATGGTACGTAAAACTCTTGAAGACATTGGTGTAGGTGAAGACTTTATGAATAAAAGCCAGACTGTACAGGAACTATCACAAAGAATCAACAAATGGGTTCTCATGCTATTGAAAAGCTTTTGCACAGCAAGAGAAACCACCAACAGAGAGAAAAGACAACCCACAATGTGGGAGAAAATGTTTTCCAGCTGCCCACCATATAAAGGATTACTAACAAGAATGTACAAAGAACATTAAAAAATCAGTTCTCCCAGATATAAGGACCCAATCCAAAAATGGGCATCTGAGATGAATACACACTTCTCAGAGAAAGAAATACAAACAGCAAATAAATACATGAAAAAAATATTCAACAGCACTGGTCATTTGAGACATGCAAATTAAACCAACACTGAGATTCCATCTCACCCCAGAATGAATGGCTAGTATTAAGAAATCAACCAATAACAAGTGCTGGAGGGGCTGTGGGGAAAAAGGAACCCTTCTCCACTGTTGGTGGGAATGCAGGCTGGTGCAACCACTGTGGAAGTCAGTGTGAACATTCCTCAAAAAGCTAGGATTGTCTTCTGGTTGGATCCTCCCTGACCCAGCATGGAAGAATCCTGGTGAATGGAATGAGTGGGCAAGGACTCCAGGAAGAGAAAGATCTGTGCCTCCCATGAGCCTACTGGCACGCGGGCTGAGAATCAAGACACCCCCCTCCCCCCATAAGCAACCTGCTGGTTTGGAGGACCAGCTAAGTTGATAGCAACTAAGGTACACAAAGCAACTAAATGCTTGTATTGTTTGGTTGATTTTGCAGGCCTGGGACCAGCAGTCTGAGCATCTCTTGGGAGGATGATAGTATGCAATGTAGCAAATATGGGGGATTCTCTTCTGACTTGTCTTTGAGGCCCAATATTGTTCTCATTGTTTTGCTTTATTCTGATTAATTTTTTGCTTTATTTCATATTCTTTTTTTATTGGTTTTATTCTGTTTTGTTTTTGGTTTGATTTTACTGTACCTGATGGAATGGTCAACTATTGTGAAGACAAGATATACTATAGTAGCTATTGTTTTCCTAGTATCTTGCTTTAAAGTTCTGTACCAGTTCTACCGATTTGTTTTAATTGACTTTATTCTGTTATGTTTTGTTGGATTTTACTATCTTTAAAATAAAATTTAAAAAAAACCTAGGATTGGAGGTCCCATTTGACCCAGCTATTCCCCTTCTAGGCATCTTCCCAAAAGAATTAAAAGCATCATACCACAGCAATACATGTGTACCTATGTTTATAGCAGCACAGTTCATAACAGCCAGATCTTGGAAACAACCTAAATGCACATCGACTGATGAATGGACAAAAAGATGTGGTATTTCTTTATAATGGAATACTACTCAGCTATAGAGAATGATAAACTGGGCACCCTCATACTTAAATGGATGCACCTCGAGAATATACTTATCAGTGAAATAAATAAATCATACATATGTAAGCATCATATTGTTGCACTTGTGTGACAAACTGAAAGAAAAACTATATATATGTTTATGTATATGTATATAAAAATAGTTAAGATGGTTAAAGAAAAAAATTTCACTGAGATTTTGATAGATATTGAGGTGCATCTATAGATAAGTTTAGGGAAAATAAATGTTTCATACTTGTTCAATTCACATACATAATCTCCCTTCACTTATTTAGGTTGTATTTGAGTACTTTTGATCAGTTTTTATAGTTTTTAGGATACAGATAATGAATGTATTTTGGTAGCTTTACACAGTAATGATGCTTTAAATTTTGGGGGATGTTATAACTTGTGGCTTTACAATTCTACTTTTGAATTGTTCACTGCTTGTATATAGGCTAATGCTAGATTTCTGTATATGGTTTTGTGACCTTTTACCATGACCTTGGTAAGTCTGCTTGTCTGTTTTATCATTTTGTTTTGTTTTTTTTTTAGATTCTTTGTGAAATAAAAAAAGAGAAAATAAAAACAAAATTGAAGTTTCTTGACTTGCAGGTGGTTCATCAACATTTTCCTATTGAAAAAACAGAGTTGATGCTTAGAAATGACCAGTTAAATACATCTCTGAACATAACTCAGAACTGGTGAGGTGGATAGACCATATCCTTGGCTAACGAAGAGTCCCTCAGGGATCTGGGTCATATTTTTATGCAATGCAGGCTGACAGGTCAGTGACTAGTCTTTGAACTCAGAACTATAATATTCAGCCTCTGTGAAAGAATGGATTGGGGTCAATGGCCATGAACTTGAAGAGCAGAAAGCAAGGCTCCCTTCGAAGTGGAGAAAACTCCAGTACCATATTTCTTTCTTCTCCGAACTCAGAAACTTCTTGAAGCCAAATTCAGGCTTCTGAAAATAAAGGAAGGTATTGAGTGAATGGAAAAAATTAATCATTCTGAAATAATAATTTGGGGTCATAAATGAGAATAAAGTATGCTTGATTTTAAGTCTGCTGCAGTCCTGATTGTTAAAAACCTCATTCATCCAAAGAAACTTTAGAAGCACAACTAAATATTATAGTAAAAGGAAAATGAAGATGATTTGATTTAAAAAAAAATGCTGACAGATACTCATAGAATTTTTTTTTTCAGCACCAGGGATTGAACTCACAGCCTCACACCTGCCAGACAGGTTCTTACGCCACTGAGCCAAACTCCCAACCCACAGATACTCATATAAAATGCAGGCATTTTCATTTTAAAGATGAGTAGAACAGAGAGGAAAATGAGTAATTTTTGCCTGCCAATTAAGTACAAATTCTACCTGCCAAGGGGGTGTCATGAGTTCTTGTTTCAAGCAGACATAGCTTTGCCCTCTTATCAGAGGACTCTGCCTAATTTTTCAGAGTGTTTATGCATTTGTTAAGCTTCTATCTCAGTTGCTAGTGGACAAGGGTTCTCTTTGTCTTTGTCTAGAAATTTCCTAGAGTTGTAATGATCCTTTTCTTTTTCTGCTGAGAATGATTGGATTTGATCATCTAAAAACTGTGTCTATGACCAAGAAGTGAGAAGTAATGTGATTACAGCTGGGGAGAGGGGAGGGCTCACAAGAAAAATGGTAATTTAACTTTTTCTAAGTGATTAATGACTTCTATAAAAATAAATACCAAATTTTTCAAATAGAAAGAAATGATGGGTTATCATCAATGCATTATTTACTTTCAAACATATGTGATATGTTAATATATAAAATTCTTATAAGAGTTTAATTGGAAAAGTCACCAAATCTGACTCAATGTTGATGTATGTTTGTGTGGGTGTGTGTGTACACAAATATAGACTGGCTGTGGGTAGGGGAGAAAGGCAGATTTTTAGCAGGAATGGAGGAAGATTGCAGGCAAACTTGAAAGATAAATTTTAATGTCTTCAGAAATTAGATTATTTTGGACCATCATATATTTTTACTTGATTACATATTTTAAGTGGCTTTAGGAATTAAAATGAAAGGTATTTGTTTAAACCAGAGATTAGATTTAGAGAAATAATGCTTGACATATTTGATAATATAAATAGAACTACCAGGACTACAAGGTTTAGTAAATAAAAATAGAGCATACCAGGAAAATTTGAATTTCAGTTAAGTCTCAAATAATTTTAAGTATATCCCAAATATTGCAAGGGCCATATTAAAAAGATTGCAAAGCAAAAATGTGTCAAGTTGGTTCTTGATAGCTGAATTTTGTTTTTGTGCAGCATACACAGAATTTCTTATTTTCGTGTATTTGTTCTAAAATGAAAACTCCCCTATTTTATATAAATATTTGTCAGCATGGGAGATATGTATTTTTTTTAAATTCCAGAATTACTTAGAGCATCAAAGGCATTTTTTAAAATGCTGGTACAAGTGTTATATAATCTAGAGTAAAAGTGTGATTATGATTAGCACTTCACAGAAGCATTTTCCTGTATACTCAAATTATTCTTGTCCAAGTCAAAGGGCTCAGGATCAACCATTTTTATTAGTACATGTTTTAGTACATATGATTACATGCCTTGTGGGGAGCTGGTACATAGCACATCTTAATACTTTCATCTCCTCCTCCCTTCCCTCTCTCCTGCCTCCCTCTTAATGTCCTTCCCATTTGAGAAAGATCTAACACCTTACTTTGTATTTTCTATCTTTTATTTTTCTCTTCATTTTTCTTCAACCTAAAGCTAGAAATCCCATGCAACACAGTGATTCCTCTTCTAAGTATCTTTTCAAAATAGTTAAAGACATTGTATTACAGCAATGCACGCATACCCATAAAATTGTTAATAGAAAAATCATGGAATTACCCTATACATGCATCAACAAATCAATGGATAAAGAAAATGTGTTATTTATTATACACAACAGAGTACTGTCTGCCACAAAGAAGGCTAAACCTAAGTCATTTGTAGAAAAGTGGATGCACTTTGAGACCATAATGTTAAGTGAAATAAATTAGACACACAAACTTAAATATCAAATGATTTCTCTTATATGAGAAACTTAATCAATTAGTAAAGGCATTTTTTTTATTTTGAAAAGTGGGTATCTAGGGGCCTCCAGAACAACTCACAAATGTTACTCCATGTAGTTTTCAGCAGTGTTCAGAAACTTGGCTGGAATATCTCATAGTTGGGTGAACTCTCCTGAGACTTTGATCTGGCTCTCCCTTAAATTACTTAATATACATTACATTTTAACTGATAAAGATTAATAAATATTTCAATGTCCATAAAGATCAATGAGACCACTCTACTGCTCTTTGCCTAGAAAGGACCCTCACTGACCATCTGATACAAATTGTAACTTAATACAGATCACATGGTTAAATTCTAGCAACTATTACTGTAGATATCAATAATAAGAGCTGTTGCCATCACAACAATTGCAATAACCTATACTTAGCTTAAAGTCCCTATGAGAGGGTTATGAAACTGGAATCTGTTTCATAAATTCATTGATTGAGTGAAATAAAGGATTAATAATTCAGATTATCTTTGGACACAGCAGAGCTTATCCTGTGGTGCACTGTAAGACAAAAGGAACATTAAACTTCAAGTCACCCCAGAGGGATGTGAAATTTTATTATGCATTTATTTAGTAATGTATTTATTGTGTTTCCCTGCCGTCATCTGTGTGCATTCCACTACCCCCCCCATACACACATACACACTCACA
The DNA here is from genome assembly GCA_004363535.1 of Dasyprocta punctata. Taxonomy (NCBI): domain Eukaryota; kingdom Metazoa; phylum Chordata; class Mammalia; order Rodentia; family Dasyproctidae; genus Dasyprocta; species Dasyprocta punctata. The sequence continues at coordinate 40,901 of RJWM01004358.1, read as the reverse complement.
GAAGGAAAGATTCATAAAATTCAGAATTTTTTATTTACTTTCTACTGTGTTCAGTGCCTGGCACATAACTAGACTTGAGTAGATACTTCAAAATAGATAATGAATAAGTGGGTAGCTGGAGAAATTACTAGCTTTGCTGAAGCAGATGCAATGCTGTTCTTATAAACTACTTTATTGGTCTCCACAGAAAAATGTTTTTCTTGGAGATTTTCTGCAATATTCTCAGTAGTTTTTTGGTTTATTTGTTTGTTGGTTGGTTGGTTTTGTTTTGCTTTTTTATTTGTTACCAGGAATTGAACTCAGGACCTCACACTTGCCAGGCAGTCGCCATGCCACTGAGATATATCCCTCGCCCTAGGTGATATATTATTATGGGACCACTGTTCTGTGGGTTCATTTTTGATCCAAAATCATGGTGTTGTACATAAAACAAATTTTATTAAGTGTGAAACAGTTCTTGGTTCTCTTTAAAAATCATAAAGAAGTATCATACCTGTGTGCACATCCTATACAGCAACAGTCAAGGGAAGTTGGAAAGTGACTATTTCCTTTGAATAGTAATCTTTTCACTACCTGACTATTGTTGCCTAGACCACTCATTGCCTTCTATCTACCTGCTCTCTTTCATATGTTACCTATCTGGTGCCAGGAAATCTTTCAATTTATGATCGCCAACAAACCTTTGGTTGATTTTGTCTATATTATTTTTCCTTTTACTAAGCATAAGAAAACCCTCAAAGGAAAAAAAATACATGAACATTCAAATTATAACTACCAACCTGCTCTAAAATCTTAAAGGAATTTTTCCAAGAGTGCAATTGGAGCTGAACTGAAAGATAGGGAAAGAACAAAATCCTATAAACCGTGCAGTTGAAGATAGACTAAAAGTCTCAGGTGAAAGAAATTAGAAAAGTGGGTTAATGTGCCTTTACGGTCTGTCCCTGGCTCTGGAATGAAAAGTACCAATCAGCAAAGATTCAAGTACTGCTTGTTTTTCTACACAAATGCAGAATTTTGAGAAAGGGTGTGGTGGCTGCCCCACTCTTTGGTCAAGCACATTAGTTACTTCTTTTTTGTATTAAATCAAGTGTAGCCAGTCTCAGAAAACTATTGGACAGGTGGTCAGAAAAAGGGAAATGATGGTGGCATCTCAGGTCCTAGTTCTAGGTCCCAAAAGAAAATGAGGAACAAGGAATAAGAGCAGAGATGGGAAGGGGTCTCAAGGAATGGAAGCTCTTCAGGTCCTCTGTGTATTCACAGTATCATCAGAAAAAATAAAAGAGTTTAAAAACAGCACTCAAAGATGTAGAATTCTTATTGTAGTCCAGTCAAAAGCAGAATGTAGATTGTATAAAATTGTATCAAACAAATAAAGAAAAAAAATCAGATATTTTTCCTAAATGCCACAAAAAAAGACAGTCGGGTAGATAGATTCACCGAGATAAGTCAAGTTGTAGTTTTCAGAGTTAGACTCTACGAGGTCACCATGAATACTGAATTAGAGAATAATGAAGCATTTCTCTTGGGGGAAGTCCAAGGCAGTTTCCTGCAAGCCTCTGGTCACATTTTTGGCAACTGATCAATGCATAAGTTTATCTTAAGTTTAAAGACACCTTACTTAATAAGCTTCTTAAATGCAGTTTATTGTATATAGTATTTCTCTTTAACCTTTTTCATACTGTTTGGCTTTTTGTGATACATAAGCCAGCCAACACTAATCAAGAGGAGTTTAAGGTTCTCTGATCCTGGATAACATGATACATTTCTCTGGCTGATAGCCTTACGACAACATTCTCCACTACACCTGTTTACAAGACTATTTTTAGAGCACTTTTAGAATCTTGGAAAAGTTGAAAGGATGGTACAGAAATATCACCATTATGTATTTTCTACTAGCATCAGTAATCATCACATAAATATATATACTTAGCTACTTTTCCTTAACTTCATCATGTATCATAGATGTTACTTTATTACTTTTCAGAAAAACTTATATATAGAATGTAAAATCTATCTTATGTTTTCCAGATATACTATAATGTTGAATCATTAACAGTGAACTTATAGCCTACAACACCATTTCAGTGTAAGGTATAAAGTCACCTAATAATAATGTATATTTATTATTGATACTTACTATAGTGAGCATACAACCTGTCAGACATTCTAAGTATTTTAAAATCACAGTGCATATTATCTCATTTCACCGTAAAGAGAACTAAGAGACAGAAAATTACACAACTAGTTATTGTGGATTTATTGATTTCTCCTTGAGTGTTACTCAAGTTTGGCTTTGCATACATTTAAAATTGTTTTGACCACCTAGGAAATAAAAATATACTTTCCCCCATCTCTCTAATAAATAGAAATTTATATTGACCTTCTTTCTAATTTTCTTTGCCCGAAAACCTATTTGAATTTATGAGTTACTTACATATTTTGAAGAAAAGTACTTTGTGGGATATCAGTTTTACAGTGTCCCACAGTCTTTTTTTTTTCTTTCATTCTTTCATTTATTTATTTACTTTTACTTTGTAAAAACTTTTTTTGCTGTGCAGAGTATCAAATCTAGAGCCTTGTGCATGCTAAACAAGTGCTTGCACCTGAGATGCACCCTTAGCCTCTGTCTTTTCATTTACTTGATGCTGTCTCAATGAACAGAAATTTCAAATTTTGATGACTTACTATTTGTAAATTTTTTCTTCTTACAGTCAGACTTTCTGAATCCTCAAGATTTGTTTTTTGTCTACCCCAAAGTAAAGAAAACAATTTACTTTCTTCTCAAAACTGTATTGTTTTATCTTTATTTTAAAGTTTATTATCTATCCTGAATTTAGTTTGTATACAGGTAACATCCTTTCTAAAAAAAAATCTTTGTCATCTGCTGGCTTTTGTTTGATTTCTAGTAACATGCAAGTAATCGCTGTCTTTGTTTCCTTTCAAATTTGCTCTAGCTTATAATTACTGGTAGTGAATTAATCCAGTGCAAGCTATTTCTCCAGTGCTAGAAGCCTTTTCCAGTACAATCAGCCTCTTCATGTCAAAGAACCACGGTGATAATGCCTAGCTAGTTAACGCTTTCATCTGGCATCCTGCCAAAGTAACTTTTGTCAGCAGTTGTGCTGTGCTTTGAAAGATACTTTCAAAAACCAGGCCTCCAACTAGTAGAATCTTTGAGAAACATGAACAATGAGACCAGGTTATGTAAAAAGAGAGAGTAATCTATAGTATTCAATAAAGTAATTTTATCATTTATTGCAAAAGTATGTATCTATAATAATTTATTAATATTATTGCTTGGTAATAACCTATTAACTTATAATAAACCTTTTCCATAGGGATGAGATAAAAAGTACATATTTAATGAAACATTAAGTTGCAAATTTCCATTTCTCAAGAAAATTGAGGAAAAGGAAGTAAGTTGTTTGTTTATGTTTACCGTCCAATATAGGGGCAATTCTAATAGCAGAAATTAAGAAACAGCAACACACTTATCTGTTAAGGAATTACCAGACTCTACTTGACCAATTAACCCTGACGGCAATAATCTGCTGGAGATACTTGCCTATCAGTGTATGAGGTACAATTTTTCAATAACATGAGACTACTGTTTCAAATTAATTTTAATTCCAGTTTTTCTCATGTATGTACAAATGAAACAATAGCTGCTGATATATGTTGAAATAAAATTTTAAAAATAGTTCAGAGAAAAAAGTTTTTTATCAGTTTCGTTAGAGAACTCCAATAGCTATGCAGGTAGATTAATTTTTAAATGGCTTGTTCCTCTAATCGGAATATTAAACTTAAAGTAAGATTCTTATAGTTTATTCTTTCAATGGACTATCCATATATCTGAAAGCTGTTATGCATTCAGTTATACATTTCAATTTAAAAAGTGTAACTTTATGTTTAGGGTATTATTTAAAATACAAATAGAATGAAAGGCAGTATCGCAACAAATTATTTTTTATTAGATAAGGATATTATTTATGGAACAAAATAGTATTATAATTGGAATAGTATATACATAATTCAAAATTGCATGCAATACTTTCTTATTTTCTTTGAACTGAAATAGAAATTGTAGTTACCCAAATTTATGTGTTTCTTCATATGCATAGTTGAACCGCACAATTTTTTTTTACGAGGCTGATCTTATATGTAAAGTAAATAGTTCATCAAGGCGTTATGTGCTTTCCTTTCTGCCTCTGTTTTTAGTAGATTTGAGAATCTGGAGAACTACTTTTTTACTAAGTGCTTTAACATGCTATTGAACATTCTGTAAATGAGTTTTCCAAATTTCACCAGCATTTTATTCAAAATCATTTGACAATTTCAAATCAAAGTACTCAAAGAATGAAGTGCCAGAATACCTCAGCTTTTGAAGCTTTCATCAAACTGCTTTTATTGAAAACAAAGCTTGCAAACACAAAGACATTAAAATGCATTGCTTAATGGCAAGGGAGTAATTGAACAAATTGAATAATAATGGCTCAAATCGTTTATAATATTAAAATTTGAAATTCTATAATTGTGCTTCAGAATGGCACTTTTCACACTATCTGTGGTAAAGAACTAGTTTTTTTTAATTTCAAACTTTCAAAAAGCTATATTTTCAGAAGCAGGATAATAAAAGAGTTGAAAGTGATACATAATATTTAAGTCCACTTTTTTTTTTTCTTTTTTTGTAGTGCTGGAAAAGGAATTCAGGGCCTTCCTTACACATGCTACACAAGCACTTTACCCTCAGCCCTTATCCCTCAAGCCAGCATTTTTAAAATCATTATTTTAGGTGGACATCAAATTAAATTTAAGATACCTGATTAAAGCAATCATAATGGAAAAGGAAGAAAATTACACAAATTAAATAATTGCTCATCGAAATGTACATATAGAGAGTTAATACAAAAATACTATTAGGCTCATATTTTTTGTCATTATACAATCATAACTAAAGAAAAAATTATATGGTTTTCCATATGAAACATTTGGGAGTGAATAGTATGTATACCATCATTTAGTTTTTAAAGTGAGAATTTTGGGTCTTGATTCCTAATTTATTTCATCTAGGTTGGGCTGACAGTCCTGCTACTTGCAAAGGATAATATACATCTAAACTTTTTCTATAATAAAAAATCACAGGGAGCCAGGCATGGTGGCGCACACCTGTAATCCCAGCACTTGAGAAGCTGAGGCAGGAGAATTACTGAGTGTTTGAGGCCAGCCTGGCCTACAAAATGAGTTCAAGGCTAGCCTGAATTGCATAGTGAGACCCTGTCTCAAAAAGACTAAATAAATAAATCACAGGGTAGGAAGTACATTGAAGGGAATGGAGAAGAGATACTTTAACATTCTAACCAACTCAAATTAGTATTTTTAACTATTACCTAAAATAAAATAAGTGATACTATATTTTCAAAATTCATACATAGTCCTTTGTAGACAGCCAGTTCTGATGTAAGATTTGTAATATAATTTTTATGAATGAAACTAGGATCCTTTTATGATGGAAAACAAAATTCAAAACATTCTATCAAATTGGTGATGGAATTGATGTAAACTTTTGTGGGTATGCAGCATCAAGATCATCAACTGCTTTATTGACAATTATTGCTTAATCATAGAACATGTTATAATAAGTTTGGAACACGTTATATGACTCTGTTATCTGATATTGAGCAATCTGTTATATCTCTTCAATAAATGAATATAATAAGACCCTTAAAATATCAGATAAATAAATAAGTAGTTTCCAATTTGCATGTTTAAAAACTGAGACCAAAGTACTTTCTTACATTGCAGAAACTCAATGCATGGGGTATGCTATGTCCCCCCAAGTCCTCATATAATTTTGATGGGGCTGAGTTATTGGTTTGTTATTGGTTTGTTGATTGACAATGTGAGCGCTGTGCCCACCCAGGGGTGGAGCTGACATACAGCGTAAGGGAAGGCGGGTCTTCCGCTTTCGCCCCTTCCTCACTCTCTTGCCAGCGTGCCTTGCTGCTCACAGCTGCCATGAAAGACTGCCATGCTGCATTGGAGCCAACTTAAGTATGGACTGAAACTCCTGAGAAACTGTAAGAATAAACCTTTCCTTCCCTAATTTTGGGCGTCAGGTATTTTGTCTCGGCAATGAGCGAAAAGTAACCAAGACACTCATTCTTAACAGAATTCTACTCTCAAAAACAATCCCACCTTAGCATGAAATAACTGTTGTATATAATCAAGCTTCACATAAACATATGATAAAATATTCTTGAATTTCACATTGGAATAAAACCAAGATTAAATCTATTGGTCTTATTTTCTTTGAAATTACTTCCGAAATCATCATCATCTTTTGGCATACTGCTACCACTGTATTCAATGAAGGTATATATTCTTGAGTATAAGAATAAAATTTATTTTGTCATCACCAAATTAGGTGTAGTAATAAGTAATATATGCCAGCAAAGCAAACAATTCATTTGAGTAATGCAAGTATAGTGGGTTTTGAAATATATGAAAGAGCTGAGGCCTAAAAGAAAACTATATGAACCAAACTGCAGAAAGTGACAAGCCCTCGGAAGAAAGAAGATACACAGCTGCTGTCTCGCCTAACTGAAGTGAGAGAATGAGGACCACTGGTCACTGATAAAGAGAATAATTAACCAGCCTGGGGCTGTGTGAGCTGTACCAACAGATGGATTCATATTCTGAGAAGCCTCGAGGTACAAAAGAAAATTGCCCTATGTCCCAACACATCTTTAGGGACTAATGAAGGTTGTCCCCTAAAACTGGAAAAGAGAAGAGTTGAGAGAAACTGTATTCTTTGCATTCCTGGGCAGGAGAGTGGAGAGAAAACTCTCTCATAATCTCTCTTTTACAAAGCATCGACCAGCCACATTCACCCTACAGAAGGTGAGAAGGTTGTAGCAGGAATTAAAGTGATTATCTAAGACTCGAAACCAAGAACCAGAATGTAAAGCAGTGATGGCTCTCTCACAGATGAGAAGGCACCTACAGTTCAGATGTGAAATGCAGCAGACATTAAGAAAGTTGCTAGTGCCAGACTCCCAGGCCCTGCTAAAGGGAAAGGCTAGATTTGTTTTAGATCCCACAGTGCATCCTGACCATTTTTTTATTGACTCAAGAAGCATTTTGACTTACCCACATATCTACTTTTTGTTGCCTTACACATCTTTCCCCTTCTTCAAGTTTCCTTTTGAAATCATTTTTCTCTAAATGAAAACCATTCATGAAAACATTCTTTAGCATTTCCCTTAGAATAGGTCAGCTTAATATTACCACAGTGTCTTTACTGTGGCTCTATTTTTGAGAACATTTTTGCTGGTTAAAGAGATTTATTATGTAAATGGAACAAAGATTGTAAAAAACCGTTAGAGGCTATTCCTTGAAATTCTGGAAGATTTTCCTTTTCATAATCAAGTCATAGCTAATCTGGGCACTGTCTTACAGGAAAGCATATGCTTAAAGCAGATATAAGTGGAAGAATCTTGCAACATCCCAGGCTTCTCTAGGTCCCAAGATTTTACCAGTATTGGTAAAGTTTGGGTGATTATGCCCATCTTAGTTCAAATTGACCTAATCAATCCTTTACCCGAGCTTCTACAACACACTTTGAAACCAGAATAAAAGAAGGGAGCTAGGCCTACAGTGTAAGCACCAATTAAAAATGATTTATTATGACCTATTATTTATTATATCTAACCTGACTAAAAACAACAGTTCAAGATCTTAGGGTTATTATAAAAATGATCATACCTCACACTCCAGGACTGTTTGCTCCTCTGGATAAAATTCTTATGTAATTGGAAATGGAGGTAAGAGATTAAGTCTTAGCTGATAGTATAAGTGATGTTTCCATAGCTATTGAAGCTCATTAGATCAAGCTAACCTCTTAGGTTCATGTAGTAATGATCAAAGATGTAGCTTTCAATTTTTTATTCGCTTGTCAAGGTAGTATCTATGCCACTGCTAATATTTTAGTTCCTGTTGGGTAAACTCAGTTGATCACCTTAGAGATCATGGGATCTTACAGATGAAAACAATTCATCTCTAAGATGGATCTTCAGAGTAGATCCTCCCCTTCTGCATTTTGTCTGTCTACATTTGAGCCATCATTCAGCTGTATCTTTGAGACAGTACAATTGCCAAGGCTATTGACTTTCAGAATGTTAAATATTTCTTCACTATCTTATCACATGATCCAACAACTCATTTGAGGAAAGAGAAATAAGACCCTGGTCCAGTGCTGAACTGTTACTGATTCTGAAATAATGTATCATCTAGAAATTGTCAGCCATTTGGCACTGGAATGAGTCTTTTCTGCCTGCCCCTCATTCCTGGCTGGAGGTTGACCCGAAGGAGAGAAGATTAGAAGTAAAAGAAGAATAATCACCTCTACCAGGTTTGCAAGATTAGCAGCAATAATTTCCATTAGTTTTTTAGTTATAACAAAGATTATCATATGATTTTCCTTGTTCTTTTTAGCCTACAATAACATTTAGTTTACATTAACCCTCCCCATAAAAAAAAGAAAAAACAATTCAAAGGTTGCTCTACTTCTGATATCATGGCCCAGTAATTTCTTAGGCTAATCCATAAACAATAAAACTCACATTTTCTTTGCTAACTAGGAAGCAAAGAATTTTTCAGAATTTCCCTTTTTATTCCACTTGCTGTAGTAAGTTATTAAAATACCGGTTAGATCATAGCAGTTTTCTATGACTAAGAGACTCTCTAGAAGCCAACTAGAATATAGAAATATAGGAATATTGCATAGATACTAAATATATTTAATTGAGTTACAGATTGAAACAAATATGCTCAGTTTATAAATGAAGCAAATACTCAAACTCTGAGAATATATAGTAGCAAAGGTCTTCTCACCGTATAGCATGAAAATGCCCAATTGTTTGATAACTCAGTGCTCTTCCCCTAAAAATCTCAAAAACTTAGGAACACCTCGAACTCATTCTTACAATTATTAATTATGTCAAATAACTGTTTGTATAAAAATGTAAAGGAACATCCCAGAGCAAAATAATGTGGTATGGTTTGGACCAATACAGGAAGACACCTTTGGATTGAGGTCAGTTCCGGAAATCTGTAATGGTACTATGCAAAGTACATTGCTTAAACTCTCAGACCTCAATTTTCTCCTATATGAAATAGGCTAATCATAACTATGATGAAATGGAATAATACTAACTGCATAACTAAGAGATAATAAATAATAGAGTGAAAACAATTGCAAAACTTCAAAACTTTGCACAAAATCAGATGCTTTAAGTTTCACATATTTTTATACTATCACTACACTATTATACTCTTCTGTCTCCCCACACACTTATCCAATTTCCCATGCCAAAAAAGCAAAATATTACAGCTTCTAGAAACTGGAATCGACATATTGTGAATTGAAGTCTCCTTTCAGTTTAGTTACTGGAATGCCCACCAGTGGTAAGAAGTGGGGCTGAGGGATTCAGGGGTGCATCACAGCAAGTCAACTTCAATAAATGTCAACACCAAGAAATCAACTTCTCCAAATGCTTTGAGTAGCTGTGTGAATAAAAAACAATTCACTTAAAATGCAATTTTGCATGTGATTAATCTATCATCTGGTCTGATTGCCTGTGGTACATTTTTATAATTATAAATTGAATAGAGAATGAGGATAATACTAATAATCTTATTGGCTAAAGCACAGAGCATTAATTCAGCTTATAATAGCAATAATGACCTCAGCCCAGGACATTTTCAGGCAATTAATGACCGGTTGAAGTTAATGACACAAGTTTCAGCCAAGGACCATCAACTCCTCCTCCTTGTTCATCAATCCTCAGGAAATGCCCACTGATCAGAGAAGAGCCAGAACTACTTGGAGTTTGATGTCAACTCAACATTAGGTTTTATATAAGCTTGTTGCTTTACTCTTTTCCTTAAAGTCCGTTCACTTGTAAAATGGGCTAAAATGATATCAGATTAATTCCTTCGTGGGGTATAAGAACAATCAAACATCACACAGATATTACACATCAACTGGTATTGCAGAAAATGTTATTGAAAATATAGCACAAGACATGCAGTTTCCAACTGTAGGACTCCTTCAGAATCAGTCCTGGAAAGGACAACCTGGATGTAAGCTGTCATTGTTTTCTTAATTTATCTCTCCCAGAAAGAAAAATCAGATTTAGCATGTAATATAATATGGGCTCCTGCTCTCTACCTAACAAGCTATCCTGTTTGACTTTAAATTCCTTCTCAGGATGAGTAGGAGATGCAGCAGAGAGAAACAAGATGGTAATATGCAAGCCCAAGCAATACCTGTGACAATATCATCAGTCATTTCAAGCTGCTCTACAGTGCTTCACATATTATTTCCCACTTCACAGGAAGCATATGAAACAGATGATCTGGTTCACCAGCACGGCACACACGGACTCTCTGAAGTCATGCAAGCAGTGAGAGGGACTGAGCCAGTGAACCCATCTCTATGGGAGGCCACCAGGATGCTGCTTTTGCCAGGAGCCAGAGATGTCAGGAAGAACAGTGCAACGTCTCATTGAGCTTGCTTCTCACCAGCTAGCTCCCACTTCGTTTTTTTCTAAAACTTTGTGTTTTACTCCATCACAGGAAAGGAATATGTCATGAAATGACGCTGTGTATAGTGTCCTGTACAATCAGGGCCTCTGGCATGGGGTGCGTGAACTCCGAATAACTGCGACTGTTAACCAAGGAGGTGAGCTCCTCACTAAATGATCACATTCATCCAAAGTCCTGTAGGTGAAGTTATTCCTTCTATTCACTATCTACTCAAAAAGGCAAAGTCCTTAAAAATATGCATGCTACATTTGAGTGGGTAACTCATTATCATTATTACTTACAGTAACAGCTAATGCCCACGATAGACTTCATGCAGGCTCTGCAAAGTCATTGTCTGTAAAAAGAAGCAGAATGCCCTCAGTGGCTGAACTAAGGCCTCCCAGAAGGCGTTTCTCAACAGGGAATAAGAGATAAGTTGCCAAAAAATAAAGTCTGTTCATCAAAGATGATTGATGATCAAAATAGTCAAAATAACATTAGAAATGACAAATAACAATTCACTCTTTTAAAGTAAAGGAAAACATTGCATTCATATGTTTTCTAACTTACTGGGAAAATGTGTATCAATCACTAAAACCATTAATCCTGCTGTCAAAATGCAGATGCAGTTTAACTCAAAAACTGTCACAAAGAACACTTAAGTGTTGATAATTTGATGCATGATGAAGTCAGAAAGGAAATAAAAAAGAAAATCCAGAATGTAGGACTCCCTCCCACCCCAAGTTTGAGTGCACCTCTACCCACAGATCACATGCAGGGGAGAGAAATGGAGACACTATGTTTGTGCAATAAGAGTAAAGGAAATATTAAAGATGATACCTCAAGTTTTGCCCAGGCAAATTTGAAAAAGGTTTGATACACTGAAATAGTTACAGTTCAGTTTAAGGTGATGCAATTCAATACTAAAGTTGCAAGCAAATTAATAAAACATATGGAATAAAATTCAAATTTGAGAAAAAGTAATTTTTATATCAATTTATTAAAAAAACAGATAACTATCAGCATCAGGAGCCATAATATAATTTCTGGAAGAAGACAATTTGGAAGGTTGCATGTTCTGCATATAAAGATAGTTTAAAATGAGAATTTCTGTTAGTCCTTAGAAGATTTCAGAATCTTGAGGCCTTTTTAGCAGAAGTAGGAAATGAACTTGTGTCTTTTTAAACACAAAATCTCTATGCTTTCTGCCTCACTCTACCAAACAATCTAAGATCACTTCTGATGACTCCACATTCAAGTTGTAAAAACAGATAAAACTCTATATTTTTGATAACATGGATAAATGAAGGTCATTATGTTAAGTGAAATAAGTCAGGGACACAAAACAAATACCACAAGATCTCACTCATGTATTGAGACTAAAAGTGTTTCTCTCATAGAATTTGAGAGTAGAATAGTGGTTACCAGAAGTTGGAGAGTTCACAAGGGAGAAAGTGGTGGAAGAAAGTTGTCAAATGTGTACTAAAGTTATAGTGAGGCCGAATGTCTTGGTTCCTTTTCTCTCATTGCTGAGACAAAATACCAGAAACCCAAAGTTAGGGGAAGAAGTGTTTATTAGCACGAAGTTTGTAGAGGATTCAGTCCATAATTGGCTGGTTCCAAGCAGAGTGGCACATGGCAGAAGGGAAACTTTCCATGGCTGCAGAAGATGCAAAAGTAAAGTAAAGGGTCATTTTTGTCTCTTATAGTCTATGCAGACTACCTGCCCAGGATAGTGTAGTGCTCATACTCTTAATTCCAGCACTGGACCATGAATCAACCACAAACTCTACATTCACCTGCACCTGAAAACTTCCCCCATGATTGCATGAAGCTTTGGGAGGACATCCAGACACAAACCATAACATAGAATAAATAAATTCTGGGCTATCACACAGTAGAAAGGCTATACATAATGATAATGTATAGTATATTTCAAAAAAACAAAAAGAAAGAAATTTGAATGTTTTCACCACAATAAAAGATAACTGTTTTGAGAGCAAGCTATGTTTACCCTGATTTAAACATTATACAGTGTGAACAGGTTTATTAAACATCACATGATTCCCCATAATTATGCACAAAATTTAAGTGTCAAAAAATCAGTTCTCCAAATAATATAAAGTTCAATAACTATTATTTCAAGTAGGAATGTAAGAAAAAAGGTTATGTGGTAAACATGATTCTCAATTAAATCTAGGAGGAAATATATATATACAACATCTTCGTGGTCTCTATTTTATTTATTTATTTATTTATTTTAGTATTAGAGATCAAACTTATGATTTCACGCTTGCCAGGCAGGTGCTTACGCCACTGAACTAATCCTCAGCCCTGGTCTCTATTTTCGTATCTCATCTCCAAGATGTGTTTATTTTGTGAACTTCCATATTTAATTTACACTTAAAGACCATTACTTAGGGACCATTAATTGTCTTTCCTTTGTCTACTGGAAGTATGTTGTAGTACTTATATGTATAGATCCTCATGAAGAGTAGACTGAAATCATTTCATAGTCAGAGAACAGAGTCAGGGAACTGATAAATTGCAAAGTTTTCTGCAAAGGAGCTGCTCTTTTATCCTCTTTTTTTTTATTTTAAGAAGCAAAACATAAAAAAGGGTAGAAATAATACAGAATTTTAAGAAATCAACAATAGTTAACATATTGCATATTGTTATCTTAGAAGTAGTTGTTCAAGTTACAAGACATTTCAGGAGTTTATGGTGAAAAGTGCCTCCGTTTATCCATAGTTTATGGAACTGATGGACACAAGGTATTCTTTCTAAAGTGAGTCAATTTTTAAGATATCACGTGCTCTCTTAAGAGTTGAAATCACAAGAAACATAGAGAATTCTCAGCTTCAAAATGGGCTTTATTCCAAAAATCTAAAAAGCAGTTGTTCCAAATGACTGCTTATACATAGTGATTATGTTGCTGAAATATTACACAAAATTGATGCAGCTATTAACATAGTTGAAATGTAACCTACGATTTATGTCCTGAGACCGGGTCCAACCATGCCCAGAGGAAAAGGAAAGGATGACAAAGAAAATTTTTTCTTCCTTATAGGTAACATGAAGATTACTTCAAACAAGTTTTTTATTTAATTAAATTTATTTTTTAATGTTTTGAAATGGGCAAATTAACCTTGTGTGCTCTCTAACTTCACTTTCTATGTAATTCCCTTGGTGCAAGTTGCCTCTCCCTGCTGATGGCCACAAGCCTAGGACCTTGGTCTTCTCATCTTCCCTATTCCTTATTCCAGCCTCACTTCCAGAAGTCATCTACTTCATTTTCTTAAAGAACTGCTCCATACAGCAGTTCTTGGCTTGGACTTAGGATAAAGATACTTAATTTAAACTATGTACCTCATTTTTCTCTGCTGAGAAATGGTTATAGTCTTTTGCCCAAATCAATGGAAGAGGTGAGGAGTGAAATTTTAACTGTAGATTATGTGAATGCATAGTGTCAATTCAATTGCAAGTCAAATTCCAAGTAACAGGTTTTTTGTTTTTGCACTTTTTTTACAGGTCTGTGAAGGACTCAAAGCCTATAACATTTGAGATTCACATACATTTGAATAATGTGACATGACCAGGAAGGCTTATAATAGGACCCGAGCAGAAATTCTGAACAACTGAGGAGCAGCATCTTGTCAGTATAAGATACTTACACTGCTTAGCACATGATTTTAAATGATGCTTTTAAGCAACAGTTACTTATTTGTTCACACTTCTCCAATTTGGGCAGACTTGGCAGGAGTAGCTTGTCTCCATGTGGTGTCTGCTGGGATTATGCAAGGTGGGGGGCTATCCAGTGGAAGCCTGTCTCCCAGTACTGGAGTATCCAGATGGTATCACACTGCCCTCTGATGCTTTAGCTAGGATGACTGTAATCTCTAGGAGTCAGGTGGACCTTTCTCCATCCCTGTCAATAGCCCTGCTTTCCCTTGCCCTCTCCTCATAGTCTTGGTAGCAATGTAGCTGAACTCCTTTACGTGAGCTCCAAGAAGGTGAAAGCAAAAGTTCTAAGTCTCTTAAGCCTTAAGCTGATGCTGGTACAGATTCAGTTCTACAGTAGATTCCCATTGGTCAAAATATTGAAGGCCAACCCACACTTAAGCAGAGGAGAGTTCAGCCTCTTGATGGGAGCAGCAACTGGAACATGTGACCATCTTTAATACACAATAATGTTCCCACATGGTCTTGTTAGATCTACCATACCAAAACAACACAGAGTGGGTAGCCCAATCAGTACACATTTTCTGTTGACAATTCTGGAGTCTGCAGGTCTGAAACGAAGATGTTCATGAAGTTGATTCCTTTTGAGGACTGTGAGTGAAGGGTATGTCCCAGACTTCTCACCCTGGCTTGTAGAGATAGCTACCTTCTTCCTGGGTCTTTATATCATCTTCTTTCTGTGCCTGTCTGCCTTAAATTCCTCTTTTTATAAGGATACCAGCCATATTAGTTTAGGGATCTCCCCAATGACCTAATGTTTAACTATTATTTCTGTAAAGACCCTGCATTAGTCAACTTTCCACTGCTGTGACAAATACTGCAGATAAGTTAACTTAGAAGGAGGAAGGTTTATTTGGCTCACAGTTCCGGATGTTTCAATCTGTTGCTTTTGGGACTGGGGTAAAGAAGAATATTACAGTGGGAGTGTGAAGTTGAGGAGACTGCTTAATTTTTGGTGGCAGGAAAACAAAAAGAGAGGGGAAGGGAACAGGGTCCCTTCAAGGTCACACCCCACCATGATGTAACTTCTTTCCACTAGGCCTCACCTTTTAAAGCTTCATAGAAGCCTCTGGGGACACTTATGACCCAAATCATAACAGATCCTCTCTCCAAAATGTTATTCTGAGACACTGGGGTTAAGAATTTAACATTTGAATTTATATGGGGTGGGAGCACAAATCAACTCACATTAGCGGCCATTTAATCACGCAGTATTTTGGCACCTGGAATACAGGAGAGGAGGTGAATTCAGCTACATATGACAAGCCTCAGAATCTAGTTTGTTCTGCCCCTATGAACAAGTCACTAAAACTCTAATTTTCTTTCTGCGTCAGTAAATTGGGTACATTGGTAATTGGCCCACACAGAGTGATTTAAAGATCAGATTGGAATGCTGTACAAGAAAGTAACATGAAGAGTAAAGGTGCTGCATATGAGTTATAGGAGTATTAGGTATTTTTGGAATAATGTACCAGCATTCAACTCATAGCTTTGAACTTGAGCTTGGCTTTATTTAATATGAAATACAGTAGAAATTTCCTCCTGATTATAGTGGAAAGTAGACCTGTGTTTAAATTTATTTATTGTTTCTGAATCATGCTGCTCAGTATATACCGATCTGTATTTTTCTTAATTTCATAATACTTCAAGAGCTTTTGATTCACAATTTTTACTCATGCATCCTACCTGCCTACTTGGTTTACAGACTGCTGGGCATCACTCTTGGGTAATTTAACTCACAGAAACTAAGGCTCCCATTCTGATTGAAGTCCAGGACCTTATTTTAATTTCTGCCACGTGTTTTGCCACTGGATAGCACAACTAATTTCAGACACCTGTCATGTACCTGTAAGAGTTTTCGGAACCAAACCCCTTCCCAAGCCTGCCCTATCCTGGTTCCCTACCTCCATCTCCATCTCTGTTCTTGATCTCCCATACTCAGACAAACAAAAAAACAAAAAACAAAACAAAACAAAACAAAAAAACCTCATACATTTTCTCACTGATTGTAAATTCTACAACTCAAATCACTTCAATTTAAAGCAAAGCTTCCTACACCTCATATTTGTATTAGATTTTAAAAAGCATGCTGCTAGGTAAGGAAGATGCCTTAGTTTATTCAGACTGCTATAAAAAATACCATAAACTGGGCAGCTCATAAGCAACAGATATATTTCTTACAGTTTTGTAGGCTGAGAAGTCCAAGGTCAGATGCCAGGAAATTTGGTGGGTAAAGGCTTCTATAGATGGCACTTTTTCATTGTGCCACCCGAAAGGCAAATGAGTTCTCTTGGACCTATTTTATAAGGGTAGTAACCCTGATAATGAAAGTTTCACCCTCATGACCTAATCATCTCCCAAAGGTTGTACCTACTAGCCAGCATTTCAAGGTAATCTTTCAATATGTATTTAACACAGGGTGGGGCATAAGTATTCAGACCAGAGCAAGAAGAATGATGATGCCAATAATTTCACTGGATGAAAATCACTGTCAGTTTGCCCAGTTTCTTAGTGTTGATTTCCTCTTAGGTTATGCTTTTCTGCTCTAAAATTATCTTAAAAGAATTTAAGGAAAATGTGTTTATTTTAATGAAAGGTATGAAAAATGGTACTATATCTCCTATATTACCTTCTCCTTTTTGTCTATTTATCAGTCTTGAACCTTTCAAATGAATGAGTCACACAGCACAGCAAAGTCAATTTACTGAAATGAGTAGTGTCACTGTCACCCGGGAAAATGAGATGACAGTGTTATATGCCACAACCAAAATGCATTCATCCATAACATTTGACCATTCTGCCAGGTAGCTGCCAGAGACTGCAGGCCATAGGATCCTAAAATTCTCAGCAGATGTGATTATTACATTGCCCATTACCCCTAAGCTATTTCTATTTGCTTTGACATTCTAGCAGCAGAGTTATGCTCAATGTTATTAGCAATAAGAGTAACTCAGGCATGGCGGTCTCCAACTAAACTTCACATCAATTGAGAGGAACTATTTAAGTTTTAAAAAAACTAGTATTTTTATTTGTTTATTAATTCTAACCAATTCATTAAGCTTTAACTTGGTGCTACATTTATGTTTTGTTGAATTGAAATTTATGGAAGAGATTTAGCTGAAGACAAGCATGAAATTAAAAAGTGTAAAATGAGCTGAAGTCTCTACTCTGTCATTTTAAAAACATAGGAGGTCCCCAATTATCCAATAGAATAAAATTAATAAAAGTTATATATAATGTCATAATAGATTTTATTCCAGTAGAACAACATTATTACATCTGATTGTAAATCACATGAATACTTTCTGGAAAACAAAAGGAAAAAATCCACAATGCTGGCAATTGTGTAACTTCCCATATACTAAAATATATGAGTGGTATATGCTACTTGTATCATTAAATTCTTATTATACTATAATGTGGTAATCTAATTTTTCTAAGTGCCTCATTATTTTTCATTTTAACTGCCAAATGCACATTTATTTTGTGTCGTTAGTGAATTAAATGAAGACATGCTAAACAGATTGATATTCTGGATTCACTTTGTGATTTAAGTGCACTGATAATAGTATAAAATAAGACAAAGAAAAATGTGCCATTTCCTATAAGTCACATTTCTTGTGGTTTATTATAAAAGCAATTTGTATTTTGCCCAGAAACATATTGTAGGCAAACAACCTATGTGATAAATAATATCAATTCAAATGAGTATAGTTACTTATTTGATTCAGAATCTCTGAGATGCCAACTAAATTTGAACTCTCCACAACGTCTGTGGTTAAATTTGGCTGTAAAGTGCCCAGCGGAGCCCAATAATAATGTAGTCACTTGATAATTACCTGTCATCTCCAGAAATGACATCTCTTGGGTGATGCTAGGCAAGATGAGAACAGAATGTTATATCAGTTAGCTATGACTGGCTAACAAACCATATCAGAATTTAGTCACTAAAAATTTAATAACCACTTATTTAGCTCAATTCTGAGCATTAGCAATTCTGGCTGTGCTTAGTTGAGCTATTTTTCTGGATATGACAGTTACCTTTTTGTGTTACAGTCCTCTGTAATTCAGGCTGGTTGCTTTGCAGTTCTTCATAAACTCTCTCCATGTCTGGGACCTTGGCTTAGACAGTTGAGTTTACATAGTTCTGGTGACAGATCTCTTACAATCCAGTAGACTAGCTTGGCCTTGTTCACGGTAGTGGTCCTAAGAAACCAAGTAACTGCACTTGAAGCTTTTTGTGGCGTGGGTATCATCTGTGCCGTACCATAGACTTCTACCAAAGTTTATTCATTCGACTTAAGGGTGAGATAGTACTCCACCTCTGATAGAAGCAGATGAAATGTCACAGGTGAAGGGCACAGGTATCGGTAAGGGTAGGGAAATGCAAGCATTTTGGCAAATACTCCCCCACAAACGGTGACTTATGAAATGTGATAGTTTGGATAAACATATTAAAAGAATTCACTATCTCTAATGTTGCTAGAACTGGTTGGGAGACCACAGACTCTATATAGAGAGACTGAGGAACTCTGAAGACCTACTCTCCAAATCCATTTTTGCATCTGTGGGGAGGGTGGGTCTTTCTAGACTATTCCCTCTCCTGCCTCATAAGATCCCACCAATCATCAGTATCTCCTGAGTATTTCCTGACTCCAACTATTTATGTCCATCTCCCCATCCTCATTCCAATCCAAATTAAACTTCTGTCTTGCCTGGAGTGTGGCAAATGTTTTCAAATTGACCTGCCTTTTCCATTCTTGCCTTCTATACTCCATTCCCTTCTTTTCTGCTCAAGAAATGTAAATCTGATCATGTCATCCCCAACTTCAAGTCAATTCTTCAATACTCTTCCTATACTTAGAATAAAATTCAACACTCTTAATGGACCAAAAAGACCCTAGATATTCAGGGCCCCCTCCCTCTGCTACCACTCTACCATCATTTCTCTTGTTTGTTTGTTTTGGGAGGTAAAACAGTCCATGCTGGCCTTGTACTCACTATCTAACCCAGGCTGCCCTCAAATTTCTGGTGATACCGTTGCCTCAGTCTACTGAGTGCTGGGATTGCAGACATGTGCCACTATGCCCAGTTCTACCACCACTTCTTGATATTCTCCCCCTTGCTGTTTACATGAGGAGTTCTTTGAACTTCTTAATTATTACACATAATTTTGTTTCTCTCCTACAGTGTCTTGTTTCATCTCTATAGTACATCTTTCTAACCATTCCAGCAAATACATTTTTCTATAATACACCCCATCACTTGTTTGGTAACTGTATTCTTTGGTACTTGATTGCTTCCTGGAGTAGAGGAGTCAAAAACTTTCTGCCTAGTAAGGTGCCAGGCACATAGTAGTTGTTTATTAATAAATGTTTCTTGGGTAAAAAATGAATCCTTAGACCTCTGCCCTCTGCAAATTCTGAAGTGGAAATGTGAATTTTGTGCACATTCATTGTATCAACCACATTTTGAGACTCTAGATAATCTAATACATGACACATATATATTTTTCAATAAAAATGACAGCTCTTTGAAACTCAGGAAGTTTTTTGAAAATGAAAAGATATTGTGACAATTTCATTTTGCATTGACATAAATGACTTGTGAAGGCTTGAGGAAGCCCTGAGAAGTCAAGTTATCATGTAGGGAAAAAATGGGCCCAAGTCTAGTTAGTAACTTTAGCCATTTTGGTTGCAGGATGATTACTACTGTTTTTATTGTCATATGATTCTCAAAGTTATAGTTTTTATGCTCTCTATAGTTCTCTAGCAGCTAGCAATACCCCTGCAATGTTTATTTCCTTGCCCTTTTAAACCCCCCAGTGTCATTTCACAAATATTTATTATAAGACAATTACTATACCAAACAGTAGAAGTGTAAAGATAATCAGTGCATGATTGTAGCCATTTTTCACCTGCTATTGAAACTATTGAAATGATCTAATATAATGCAGAGTTTAAGAGAATAGTATTTATGGACAAAAGTTTATCTTTGATCTCAACACTGCAACTTGCTAGGTCTGTTTTGGCATATTTCCTACATCTCTGAGTTTCGATTTTCATATAGAGTAAAAACAGGTATGCAGGACAGTTCTCTGGGTAGTCTGGCACTGATCCATATATATGCTCATTCTGCTATATTTCTCAAGAATAACTAGAATGTGCTGAAATGTAACATTTGGAGGTAAAGAAGAGTTGCTTGGGGTCCCTAGGATAATAGTGGGGAGCCTAAGGCATGCATGTTATTTGTTTTTCTTTTAATGAAAAAGATGTTAATGTATGAGCTGTTTTGTTTGTTTGTTTTTAACTGAAACCTCAGAATTCAGGTTTAATATAAAGTTTGGCACTTTGCAATAAATAAGTGGGTTCAGGGGTACAGTCTGGACACTTGCTTTTTAAAAATTCATCATCACTACCCAAGGATTTGTTCCAGCTCCCTCCTAGGAAGAGTATGCCCATCAGTACTTCAGTTCTGCAAGCTTGTTGCTGCAGGATGGGAAACCAGGGCAGGCTTCTTTCTAAGTCCCTCAGCTGTGGTACTAGGGGATACAATTATATGAGATTCTATCAAGTCTGGGCAGTTTTCCTGAGTCTTACGAGGCCAGTTGGTCCTCAGTCATAGGCATTTGTTGTGCCACAACACCTAGCTATGTAATGAATCCACCTCATGTAACTTGTTGCATGTTTAAGTGTTCTGCCTCATCAGATTCACGTAAGTAGTGGATATTGCAATTTAAGATGCAGTGAGCCAAAGTATTAACTGGCACATGATAGGCTTAAACCACAGACAACCTACAAACAAAACAGCTACCAAAACTACCAGTAGAATTACATGAGGCAGCATGTGAAGATTATACTAAGTACTTTGTATATATGTGCTTTGCATATATGTGCTCAATAAAGCAGCATTACCAATGGTAGCCTTGGAACAACTCCAAAAGACAACAAAATATGTTGTTAGAAACACTAAATTAAGGAAAACTGTTTCAGTTTCTACTGCAAAAAAGCACAAATAACTCCTGTGATAAAATTTCAGCTTTTGTCTCTATGTTGCAAGATGAAGTTAACCAAGTGCATCTCCCAGCATGAATGGGTGCTTAATAAAATAATCGATAATGTTCTAAGAAGTCCTTTAGATCGATGGCCTACAGTAGGATATATACACTCCAGAGAAAAGAAAATAATAGTGTATGAATTTTTATATAGCTTTATTCATAAACAATATTTTACTAACATATAATACACATACATGACTGGGTCTATTAGGGAAAATTGGGAACTCTGCACACTGGAGGCCTTGCGCGCAACACCTCAGGATCAGTGTTGCTTCCAGAACTCAGCAAAACACTGTAGTTTACTTGTACCTATGGATTAAATTTTTTAGTTTGAACCAAACTAGTCCTCACAAAATAGGTCAGTCACTAGCACACCTGTTAACATGCCACAAATTGGAGTAACACTAATAATGTGAACACAAGTAAATACCTAGAATATGAAGAAATGGATACTTCTTTTATTACAAATGCCAACTTTTTATCAGCCATTATGAAGAAATACACATTAGTGGTAATCTGTTCAATACATTATTCTCCCTAACACAAAATAGTTTGTCCTAGAGGACAATTTTTTCTAAGTTAACAAAACCAACAATTAGCTGAGCTCATGAGGGCTGATAAGAGCTTGGACATACCATCTGCACTCATTGAGTCGTACGTAAATGGAAGCACTAAAAGATGATGTAACTTACTTAATCCATTTTTGTGGCCACACCTCATTTCCTTAAAGCTCTAGAGACTGTGAAGTCAAAGATGGAGATTGGCAGCCTCATTGTCTGGTGCAGGCTGCACCCTATGGAAGGAAAGAATGCCGTGTTCTTAAGTGGCAGAAGAGAGAAAGAACAAGCTAGGCTGCTCACCATCAGCTGCATAAAACCTCTTTTATAAACACCCTTTTTTAATGAATAAAAGGCTTCATGGCCTCATCATGTTCTTAAGGGTCCCACACCTTAATGACATCCATTGATGACACTTTAAGTTTGGAGGTAACACATTTAAGCTAATGGCACTTATAAGATCATATAGAAAGTGGAGGAATTTGAGCAAACTGATCTCATAGTACATGCTTTTATGCAAATATATACAAATGTGAATATATATACTATTTTTAAAAAATCAATATCAATATTTTTCAAAAAGTTACAATCTCATTTTTAGAATGAAAGTAATATACTACCCCAAAATATGTCACTTTGGCATGAGGATCATTTTCAGTTAGAGATAAGTAAAAAGAAGAAGATACAGTCTCTGCTCTCCTCCTATTTGCCAGAAAGCAGAAGATAAATTGATATACATAGCTCTCCTCTCTTTCTACCAAGAAGGACAAATTTGGTCCCCCATTTTTAGACCCTAATCAGTCTGAAGGTATCATGAGAGGAATCTACTTAGGAAATTTTATTAGTTCTCCTTTATCTAACATTGTCTTCTAAAAAATATTGCCTTCTCACAAATTTCTAGCCCTAGGGATTCAAGTTCCTGTTCTTCTATCTTGTGATTTCTCTAAAAAGTTACTTTTTGTGGAAGATGCTACAAAGCTGGAGTTCTGAGCCACCTCTTTGAGAGTTATTCATTCCTGAGTTTTCTTCCATGTGTATGTGATATATTCATGTTAACAAATCCCTGTTTCTTTTCTCTTGTTAACCTGTATTTTACTGGAATCCCTGCTGAGAATTTAGATAGGTAGAAAAAAAAGTAGTTTTCCTTTAGTATAAGACCATAGAGAAAAGACTTTGGCAGAGGAAACTTAATCTTCCCTTCATTAGACAAACCGTTGTAGAGAAAATGAAAATGTGTCAACAAAGTTCTGGTTTTTGTATAAGACAAGTAGAGCTTTCTTCCTCATGAGCAGACAGGGGGTTGGATGGCAGAATCAGATATCTGAGGGACAATCAGAATATTTTAGATTTTGGAAAGATTTTTGCCTTCAGAGATCTGCAGGTTTTCTGGGAGACAATGATCATCAACCCCGTGAGTTTCTGAGTTGTCTTCTCCATAAGGTCAAGAAATCACACAACTGGTAAATTTCATCCTCTCCAACCAGAGACTGGAAAATGTGAGAAAGTTCCCAAGAAGCAGAGATTACTGTCTGGGTGCCTTGGTGGAAACAGGAATCCTGCCTATTCTGCTACCTCTTCATTTCTAAGCTCCTCCGACAACCAAACTAGGGATGTAGGGACAAAGGGAAGTCTCATTCAGCTAAGGTGTCCTATTCATGAGAAAACGATAAGGAAAAAATCCAAATACTCCACCTAAAGGCTGGAGAGATGTCCTCACCTCCTCTCATTACATAGCAAATTCCCAATTAGCAGTTGAAAATGGATTATCTCACTGGAGCCTGCACACGGTTTAAGCCTTCTTGGATCAGGACCTCTCTTATTAGAAGTCAAGATATCAACCAGAGATGCAGTTTCATCTGAGACTGAGTCCTCTACTCATCTCATTTGAGTTATTGCTCCTTGAAGTTTTATGGCAGATCCTTATTTTCTTGTTGGCTACTGGCTGAGGTGGCTACCTCAATTCTGTAGTTACATAGCCTATCATTAACTGGCAGCTTGCTTCTTCAAGGCCAGCATAAGAATAATGTAACATAATCATAAGGGTTATCATCTCATCACTCTTCTCTAATAATATGATCTAAACACAGGGTGGAGGCTTAACTCTCCATCTTCCAGCCACACCTGCTGCAGGGAAATTATGATGAGTATGTAATACTCACAGAGACCCATCTTTGAATTCTGTCTACTACCAGGAGAAAAACTGCAACATGAACAAAATAATAATAATACTAAAGAGTTTATGTTGCATAAAGAGGAGAGATGGGACTTCTCTACTACACAATTTAGTAAATTAAATATGTCTATCATTGAGCCCAGATATAGAGCCAAAAAGAAAAAGTGGACTGTCTCAAATCATCTTGGAAAATTTAAAAACTTAAAGGATAGACCCAAGAACCTGAAATGTGGCTACTATGGATTTGGAAAGAAATAGAGTAACAAAAAGAAGATAGGTAATAAATAAAGAACAGAAGAAAAAATCTGTGTTAAATATAGACCAATTGGTGATGAAAAGACAGTATGTTGAAATGTGTTATGTTAAAGACTTAAGAGGAAAACCACACATATTTATACAGAAAGAATGTGACTTCAAAGATGTACCATATTTGACACTTATAGTGTCACTTAGGCCACCCTAAAAGCTATAAAATGGTGAAGGCACCACTAAGAAAAAAAGATTAGCAATTTCATACCCAGCTAATGCATCATTGCTCGGTCAGAGTATAAATGGATATTTGAGAATGTATAAGAAATGAGAAAATGACCCAGATAACACATCCTAAGGAAATGCATACATACTTTCTTAACCTAGCACATACATAGTCAAGATCTTATAATGGGAAAATAAGAGCCAGCATAGTGGTTAGCAATGAACATTAGAATTTACACAGAGAATTGCCACAAATGATGGCAAATCATTCAAACATATATGGTGTAAGCACTTGAATTAAGATACCCTATTTTGGGAAAAATTGCAATGATGAAAGCAAACACTTAAAAGACAATAATAGTAACAAACAACATGGAACATACCAATAGAAGCTAACCAGAAAACACAAATGTTCAAGAAATTCCAGGATAACCAGATAAAAATATAGTTGGGATCTTCATTTAGAATTAAACAACTGTAATAAATTAAAAGTAAAATGTCCATAGAGGAGTTTAATGCAAAAATATGTTTAAGAAAAAGTGTAATAGATATACATCTCTAAAATAAATAATAAAATATTATATAAATATAAAACATATATGAAAGTCCTTATGTATTTGTCCACAAGAAAACCTGAGATATTTAGATAGCAGTCATATTTGTATTGTAAGCCAGTAAATTTGGAAATCAGTAGTGTAGACATAAGAACTAGTATTCGTGCACACCAGCATACTATATATGAACAAAGAAATAAAATAATGAACACAAAAGTTCAACCTATTTGAGAAATGTAAATCAAAAGTGCTGAGATTCCATCTCACTCCAAAAAAGAATGGCTGCCATCAAGAAATCAGCCAATAACAAATACTGCATGGGGAAAAAGGATTGCTTCTCCACTGTTGGTGGAAGTGTAGACTGGTACAACTACTGTGGAAATCAATGTGGAGAGTTCTCAAAAAACTAGATTGGAGGGCCCATTCAGTTCAGCTATTCCCCTTTTGGATATTTTCTCAGAACTGAAAACATCATATCACAGCAATATGTGTGCACTCATGTTTATAGCAGCACAATTTGTAACAGCCAATCCTGGAAACAACCCAGATGCCCATTAACCACAGAATGAATAAAAAAGATGTGATATTTTTATACAATGGAGTGTTACTCAGCTGTAAAGAAGGATAAATGAGACAAAATTGAGCTATAAAGAAGGATAACGTACCTATCCATTTATAGGTAAATGGATGCAACTTGAGACCATACTGATAAGTGAAATAAATCAGACTGTCATGCATAAATATTGTAGTCTCCCTAGTGTAAAATCTGAGATCCAAAATGTACAATAGATTTTGTGAAAGTGAAAGGGAAAGAAACTGCTCAAAAGGAAAGAACAACTGGGACAGGGGAAAGGAGAAAAGAAGCAAAAAGATTACATATATATCTTTATTATCTATCTATCTATCTATATACAAAATAGATAACTATACTACTGATCTGTTAGTTCATCAAAAAGAACAATTCGTGCTTTCATTGTTTGATTGATCATTTTTATGCCTGTTTCTTTTAATCTGAACAACTACCTTAAGACAACAATGTACAATATGTTAACCAGTGTTAACCTCCTATTATTTTGTTTTGAAATTCTGTATCATCTTTTTTATTTTTTTGTCTTAAAATTTAAAAAATCAAAGGCTATTCACCAACTATACAGTCACATATTATTTTACCTTTTGATTTAGTAAAAAAATTATTTTTTTATTAGATGTGGTGTACAGGAAGGTACGTTGAGGTGAACACATTTACAAACCTTTGATGAGACTGTCAAAGGAACAGTATTTCTGGAAAACAATTGTACAAATTGTTTCCAGAAACTAAAATGCATTTATGTGTTTTGATCCCATAATTACTTTTCCAGAATTCTGTTTTAGTAAAACCTGTTTACTGTAGCCTTACGTTAGAAAAAAAGCCAAAAGAATGTAAATGTGCAAAAATGCATGATTAATTACATTATTGGTTCATCCATAATACTATGCAACCATTAAAATATAATTTGTTAAAAATCCTAATGATATGGTAAGATGCTTGTTATATAGTATTAATGAAACACGCAACATAAAACTCGTATTACCATTAAATCACAATATAAAAATATAATGCTGGAATAAACTGCTGTAAAATATTAATAATGACTACATAAGAGAAAAACAAAATTTTGTTCTAAAAACTCTGCTTTGAGAAAATAATACCTACAGGACTTGTTCAATTAACTCAATTCTTATGAATAGCCTGTCTCCATACCAATTTTGTAATCCACACCAGAAGTCACTTAACCATGTCCTACACAGCTACATTCTCTTTGATTTGAATAGATTTAAGATCTTTGATCAAATTATTCCCTTCTGATGCTATAGTATATTAGTGGAATCAGAACTGAAGTCGTGGCTATGCCTGTTGCAACATTTTGCATTCAGAGATAAAACATTTCCATTTACTTTGGTAATCACTTAAATTGGGTATTTTTATTTTTTTATTGTTTTTATTTTAAAGATAGTAAAATCCAACAAAACAAAACAGAACAAAGCCAATCAAAACAAAGCAGCAAAACTGGTACAGAACTTCAAAGCAGGATATTAGGCAAACAACAGTATCTACCATAGTATATCTTGTTATCTTCACAATAGTTGTCCATTCCATCAGGTACAGGAAAAACAAACCAAAAGCAAAACAGAATAAAACCATTCAAAACAGAATATTGAATAAAGCAAAACAATCAGAACAAAGCAAAACAGTGAGAACAATATTGGATTTCAAAGACAAGATAGGGGGAATCCCCCATGTTGGCTATATTGCATACTGTCATCCTCCCAAGAGATGCTCAGATCACTGGCCCCAGGAAGCATTTAGTTGCTTTAGGTACCTTAGCTGCTATCAACTCAGCCTGTCCTCGGAACTAGCAGGTTGTTTATGGAGTGAGAAGCCGGGAGGGGTGAGGAGTCTCAGCCCATGCATGGATAGGCTCATGGGAGGCGCTGGCTTTTCTCTTCCTGGAACCCATGTGGCTTGCACAGCTTACCAGAAAGCCTGGCTAGCTGGGAGGTTGGCTTCTTGTTGGAAAAAGTCAACATCTGAGAATCGGTCATGCTAGGACTGGGAGGACCCAGTAAGAAGCAAATTGGGTATTTTTAATACATAAATACTTGAAACTGAAAGTAATATGCCCTAAAATATATCCATTTAAAAATTATGGAAAATTTTTCTCCTATGTTCTTTATTTAGCTCTTTTTCAGTCCTTTATTTACAATCTTATATGGCAGTTATATTAGTTTTTCTTCTCACTCATCAATTTCAAATTAAAAGCAAGAGATATGGTCTTGTAATTCTTCCAAACATACTTCTTATGGTTTTTACTAGTGACATGATGAACTCTTACCAGTGCTATTTTATTCCATACCATCTACATACTCTCCTGTTTACTGACAGTTATATTCTCTTCAAGTATCATAGTCACCAACCAGAAGAGTTGAAACTGTCACTGGTACCTTTTTTTTTTCTCTACTACCCCTAAATGATTCTTGAATTCTCTTTCAGACAACAAGAGCTGGATATTTAATGCCTTCCTGCTTGCTTCAGCAGATATGAGTAATCCTTAATTAATGGAAGAGATTCACCAAACCCCTTTCACAGTTTTAGAAATACAAGTCAAGGAATAACAATGCTGCAGATTAGAGCTACCATCTCTCTTCTTTGTTAGCTTTTGATGTGGAGTTGTCACCAACGCTCACAACTTTCCATCATTGATAGGATCTCTACCGTCTGCAGTTCCTGGGCCTTCTTGCCTGACTTGGTAGTGAAGAGACCTCTTCAAGATGTCCTAAATTACTTTTAATTAAAAAGAAAACAAACAATAAAAACCCTATCTAGATCCAAGGGAAAAAAATTTTTTATCCTCTTCCTTCCCTGAATTTTCCATTTATTTCTTGAATCATATACACTAACCACACTCAGAATTCTACTCTGTAAGGATTATTTCCATCTAAAAATTCTTTAATAAGATGATGTTAATTAATCAGTATACTAACCACTTGGAAAGGTTTTTTTTTTTTAAATAAATACAGGTTCTGGGCTTGTGTTCTGTCAACTTTGTTTCAAAAATCTGATTTAGGAACCATGTTCAGCACACTGAGAAAGCCTACTTCACTTTTCTAAGACACTATACTCTAGAATATGCTTCAGACTCACCTTCCCCAATAATAGGCTCTACTTATAGGAACAGTTAGCTTCTCAGCTGGCTCCCTAAGGTTTCTGGTGATTGCCTTGTTAAACCAATTTAGTTCCAGATCTATCTTCTCAATTGATAGCCACTAAGCATTAACAAAAAGAAGATTTAAATACTCCTTGTAGGCAAGTTACACTTTCTACTTAGCAAAATATATCCTACGAATTCTTGTAACAGCAGGAGGCACTATAATTGGCATCAGCTCACCTTCTCCCCTGTGTTTCTGGGCTCCTGCACCTGTGCACCTGGGTTTCAGGTATCACTGTCTTCTTAATGAAGGGAGAGCTTTCAATACCCACATTATTATGGTCAGTGATGTCATATCACAGGCAGTTATTTCTGACTTCACACATAAATCTCAATCAGGGCCTCTCCTGTTTGATTTGAAAGTCTACTCCTGTACTGCATCATACAATGTTATGATTTGTGTCTGGATGTCCCCCCGAAGCCTCATGCAGTCATGGAGAGCAGGCTTTTCAGAGGTGGCTGAATCTAGAGTTTGTGATTGATTCATGGTCCAATAGTGAGGTTAAGTGGGTGAGTATTACACCTGACTTAGGGTGGGTGGCCTGCATACAATACAAGGGATAAAAAATGCCTTGTTCCACCTTTCTCTCCTTTGTTGCTTGCTTGATTTTGCTGCCTTCTGTCGCCATGAAATATTTCTCCACTGGGGTGTCCCTCTGTCAAGTCATGCTGCCTCGACACAGCTGATTATGGACTGAAATCTCTACAAAGTGTGAGCTAAATAAATCATTGCTCCTTTAAAGTTGGATGTCAGGCCGGGTATGGTGGCATACGACTTTAATCACAGCACTCCGGAGGCTGAGGTAGGAGAGGCATTGTGAGTTCGAGGCTGGCTTGGGCTACGTGAGCGCAAGACTGGCCTGAGCTATATAGTGCGACCCTGCCTCAAAAAACTAGGGCTGGGAGTTTGGCTCAGTGGCTTAAGTGCCTGTCTGGCAGGCACAAGGTTGTGAGTTTGATTCCTGGTGCTGAAAAAAAAAATTGGGTGTCAGGTATTTTTTCTCAGCAACAAGAGAAAAGTAACTAAGACATTCAACTTTCCTTTTTTGCTTTTCTGTCTTTATTTTCCTACTTGCTTCCTTAATCATGAAAGCTGCATTAACTTCTGCTGTAATGTAAACCTTTTCCAAGTCAGTGTGATAGTTATACAAACCTTATAACTTACTGTTAATACCTAAAGAATAAGCTGATGTCCCTTAATGCTTACGACCTTTTCAAGCATGGCTAATGTTTGCATTATGTAATCAAGGTAGAGTAGTACAGAAAATTGTAACTTTCCTCTCTTCAGGAAAAATATCTCATTTGAAACAAAGGTCTATGTCAAATGCAAGTAAATTCTGTGTTCAGTTATGGTACAATGTTTACATATTTAAACTCTCAATTATGAAACAGTCTCTTTTTTTCTTCCCTTATCAGGTGACTGACAGCATGTAAAGAAGAAAGACTGCACTGGTTAAGAAAAGAAAGATAAGGAAGCTTAGCTCCTCATAGATGCCACAAATAAATATCTATTTTTCATAAATGCACATTAAGTACTGATGAACATTCTGTTTAAAATATACATATGATCAGCTCACCAATATCATCTTCTAAGCTAATGTACTCAAACATTTTTTGAGAGAAAAATGACTTCTGTGATGAATTTTAAGCCAAGTAACAAATATACATGACACTTTCAAAGTATGTAACATTGCATTAAATGTATCTCCACTTACAAACATTGTAAATGCTTAGTGACTATAAACATGATGAATATAAAACAAAGTGGGAAGCATTTTCCCTTGCAACACAACTTGAATCAGAGATTATCTCAATATTTTTAATTCATAGGAACTAGCTGTGATCTGCATGGGTGAACTGTGGTCCTGTGGGGTAGAAGCTAAATAAGCAGAAGCTAAACCTGCTATTTAATAGTCTGGATTCAAATGCTGAGTAAGTTACTGAACTTAGTGGTGCCACCATTTGCATGGGGAGCAGGGTCCTGAGAGGGGGCCATAGGAGATTAAGAAAAAACAAGACACAGAAAAGGAAAGCTGGGAATGGGTGGGATCTGACCCCTCCGATGGAGATCAACCCAGCATGATCTGCATCTTTATGCTGTTGGACTGGCCTTGCACTAGACCCAAACATTTTGCAAACTTCCAGCCCAGCCATGGCTCAGCCTCTCCCATCAACTAGTATTTATACAATAAAAGTTAATAAGGTTTCTGCCTCATAGGGTTATTTGGAGAATTTGATGAAAAAAAATAATGCAACATGTTTTGTATACACGCCTTTTTGTATTTATGTATGAGAAAAGAAATGGAAAAAACAGTGTGTCAAATGCAGGGTGCATACCTAAAATCCCAGTTACTTGGGGAGTTGCTGAAGCAGGAGGATCATTTGAGCCCAAGAGTTGAAGGCCAGGTTAAGCAGCAGAGCAAGACCCCCTATCTCAAAGAAAAAATTTGTAAAACAAATACTTTCCCAAAACATAATTTGACTATATTGTTGTCATTAATATCATTGCATGGTGTTTGGACATTGAAAATTTCCAAAGTGTTTAAATTGAGGTATTCTGTTTTGTTTTGGTTTGGTTTTTTGTTTGTCGGTCGGTTAGTTTTTTGTTGTTTTGTGATCTGGAATTTGTAGCTGAGAAAAGACAACTCTAAATAGTTCACTGTCAACGATCTCTTTCTCAAGACCCAAAAAATGAAATGATAGTAAGACAAGATGCTTTTAAAAATATACTGTGTTCTATAAATGTCAAGCACTGTTGTTATTGATGATGATGGCAATAGTAATGATGGTCATACATTCTTAAAATCCTAATTGTCACTTGGATACTCCACATTTTCTCCAAGTAATAGCATTTTAAGTCCTTATACTTAGTTCCACAGCCACTATGGACTCATTGAGAATTGCAAACTTGAGATATATTGTATTTTCTCAATTGTTTCTTCTCAATTATGTACAGAGCCTGTCCTTAGATATCCGAAGTACAGCTGAGACCAGAATGAACCCATAGCAAGATGGAAGATCATTGTAAAACAGGTAAAGGAAATATGACTCTATGAGTTCCTTCCCACGGGTCAGCTATTTTCCTTAACCTCTCAGCTAGTTCTCCTTTGTTTTACCTGCCATCATACTATAGAGGTTAGCCTGTGTCTTCCAAGCAGAAGTTCTTCTAGGCCATGTCTCTTCTGCCCTCCTCAATCTAGTATCTCAGTCTATAATAAGTATCCCTCCTGCTTACCAAAGTGACAGTCAAGAGTTGGAGTATACAGAAAAATGTATCATAATAGTCAAGAGCACATTTCCAAAATTTGGAAAGTATCATGCGAAAATCATGACCACATTCTCTTTACATTCTTTTCCACAGTTCAAGGAGAGTGTCATGTTTGCATGTCATTTCTTTCTTCTGATCAGTGAACAAAGTGGAGGAAAAGAGATGGAAGGACCAACTGATCTGTCAGTGTAAACATTAATTTGCAGAGAAAGTCTAGCCAAAGCCGTATTTGGTGGGTAATATATTGGATTCTTCTAGGATAGTGATGGCGAACTTATGGCACTCATATTATTTGTCGTTTTTTGTTTTGTTTTTAGACAAAAGATGTATGAGTTGCTTCTTTTCTAAACTAAAAAATCAGCATTCAAGTTTAATTTCAGTGTTGACACTTTTCAATAAACATGTGGGTTTAGGGTTGTAGTGTGGGCATTCATGTCTAAAGGGTTCATCATCACTGTTCTAGGGAATACCTTTAATAAGTATACAGTGAGTTTAACATTTCAGTCTGAGGTATCTATACCTGGGTTTCCCAAGTACTATAGATGAAAACAAACTTTATATCTGGTTGATTAAAACTGGCCCCTCCCATAACAAGAGGTTTAATCCCCAGAACAAACTCCCTCTTCAGATCTGAAATTTAGAAACTATTTACCACCTCCCAAAAGGCATTTTCCAGCTTCAATTACTTCAAGATCTGAGCATCCAACTTTGTAAATATGAATATGAATTCATATTTAAGTAAACATATTGAACAAAAGCAACTCTGGAAAATGTTATTTGGAAAGGGATACAGGAAGCATGTACATACACCTCATGGGAGGTTTTTCTAACAGACTGAATTCTAATTAGGTATCAGATTATTGATCTGGGATTTGCAGCTGAAGAGGAGGAATTCCAAATAGCCCCCACTCTTTCAAAGCCCAAATTATAAATAAGGTCAAGAATGAGTTAGAATTGATTTTGATATAGCTTTTTAGAAAAAGAGCATATTTTTTCTTTTAATTCTTAGTGAATATTTTAACATCGTCTATTATTAGTTAGTTTAGTCTTATTATTAATTAAACATAGAGAAAGCATGTTTAGAATTGCCTATGTAGTAATTTTGAAGTATGCAATATCTACATCCTGAAAACAGCAGTCATTCTGGGAAAATATAATTATACACAGATATCACAAGTCATAAAGCTAGAGTGGGGTAGATATCCAGGCACAAGTACCGTATTGCCTTGAGAGAGTCTTGCCTCCATCAAAAAGCCTAGTATCTAGAGGGTTTCTTTTAGATGTGTCTTAAAGAATGACAAAGTCCCACAAAGCATAAGCTAATTATAGTAGACTCTGAAAGGCCCCAAATAAGTAGAGAATCAACAAAATCTTAAAAACTCTGAATGAGTATTGGAAATTCATTCTTCTCTCACCAATATTTATAAAATTTCATGTAGGGTGAAAACCTGCTATATATAAAACCTTTGCTGCATAATCAAAAGGAACAGCTTTAGTTCTAAAAGGTTAGATACATTCCTGTAATTCAAACATTACCAGAAACATTGAAATCATGGAGCTCTAATATTGATTGTAATTGTCCAAGAAAACATTTCCTGAAAGCACGGTTTTCTTGAAGTATAATTTACTTTCCTTCTTATGCAGTGAAATAACTAAAATCAATTTATTGTTTCTCTTCTAGTTAGGATTATTTCATTTTATCTGAAAGCATATTTACCACTTACACACTATCAGATTTACAAGAATAATAAACAGATGACAAAGTTAGAACATATTAAACAATTATGAAATTTAACAAATTAGTTGGTGTGTTTATTTGAAACATTTCTCAGTAAATTTTCAGACCATCAAAGTGTAAATATGAAACAGGGTTTTATGATTATGTTATTAAGTTTTGCTTTATTTAAACCAAGATGATATTTTATACATTCCGGAAAATTCTGGTGCCTTAGAGAACTATTTTCCATAGGAAAATTTTAATCTTAAGTTATATTGGGACATGCTTATTAACTTCATTTGAATTTTCTGGTGAAGAATATATTCTTTTAAGAATTTGACCTATGAGTCTAGTCATGTAGAAGTCAATCAGTGTGTTCCTTTTCTGTAATTCTCAAACTTTTATGATAAGACAAAGGGACAATAGTAAGGCTCCACAACTTAAACGAAGACATACTACGTTAGTCACTATGATCACAGACTCCTGAGAAGGCAGATTTCACTATCAATGGTGATAATAAGCTTCTGAGGAGTGCATTTCAGAACTCTTAAGTCATGTTTTACTATTCTCTAGGACAGTTAGCACGTTACTCACTGCAGTCTCCCCATCTTTCCCTGGAGAAAGTCTAGGCATGTGTTCATTGATCACATTTTTAACTACATTAGAAGTAATGCTTTCTTATAGACAGCAAGCAATGAATGACTTCAATTATTTCTTTATTAACGTCATTCTTTTCTTGTGTAGCTGTCATTACCAATCATCTCACCAGTGTTCTCTTTTGTAATCCCAACTACTGTTAGACTTCCATCATTTGATGAAACATATTGTGGTTTCAATATACTGAGGTTTTTCCTCTTAACTAAAAAGCACCCACTGATACGATATAAAAAGCCCACATAGAAGCAACATATACATGTTAAATAAATAGATTCATATTTAGATTCATATTTCTCATCTTGGGGGCTGCCTCATGATTGATAATAAGAATGTATACTTCATGAACATGGTACCTCCATCCATCATGATATTGTCCATAATGTTTTTGTTTTTCTTTTCCCTTCAAATAGTACTCATGATGGTCATGCAGAATACACTTGGGCAAGCATTAATAGCAAAAATAAACGAGAAGATTAATACTTAGCACATATGTATCTCTGCTTCATTGCCTTGACTAATCTTCACACAACCATGCAACATAAATATGACCGACTATTATATGTGAGGAAAAAGAATGCTTAGTGAATGTTTACAGGTCTTAACTTGAATTCTTCTCACTCTGCACATCCGATTCGTCAACACTGCCCATGGACATAAGGATATATCTTTTTTAAAGTATTATAACATTTCTAAAGTATTGTAACATTTCATTAGCCATTTCTTGTTTTCAGGGCTGCTGAATGTTTATCAGTATAGGGGGAGGAAATGAGATACCTCCTTTTATCAAAAGTTGTTTTAATTGAAATTTGCTGGCAGGTAAATGTTTGTGCATCCCCCAATTCTTAATCTCCTAATCTCTGAGGTAATGGCATTTGAAGATGGAGCTTTGGGTGGTGATTATATCACGAGGCCAGAATTCACATGAATGGGTTTACTGCCTTTATACAATAAACCTGGGAGACATGGCTCCTCTTTCCCACCACATGAAAACACAGTGAGAAGTTGCTATCTAAAACCCCCAAACAAGCATTTACAAGTCACTGAATCTATAGGCACCTTGATCTTGAACTTCTTAGCCTCCAGAACTGTGAAAAACAGATTTCTGTTGTTTATAAGCCAAAAGTTTATGGAATTTTTTCATAGGAGCTCAAACACCAAAGATTGTATTTATTTAAGGTACATAGCATGATAGTTTGCTATTTGCTAGCATTCTGGTTACAACATGGTCTTTACAAGGGCCTATTTATTTGCAAATGTTTCTACAAAGTAAGAATTATATCTTCAACAATTATGTAAGAGTACTGACATTCATATCAGCAGAAACACACATGATAAGGATGAACGAATCTGTCTGACCAGGCCTCAGAGTGATTAAATATAGAAATGAAGCAAGAAGCAGTAGTAGTCTAAAATGACTCTTATGTTTCTGCCTTCCACAAATGACAGGATTTTCATGTCATCCACTTAGGCAATGAATACAATTGAGAAACAAGTTTTAGGTGAAAATCACTAAGGAATTTTTAGAACATATCAAGCTCCAAATTCCTGTAAAACATGTAAGTGATATTTCCAGGCACCATCTGGATTATGGTTTTTGAGTTCAGGACAGAATTTAGGGCTAAAAATATAACACATAAGTGGTAACTAAAACCATGACTGTGGTTGAAGCAAACTCGTGAGGGTGAAAAACAGAAAGAACAGAGAGATGATGACAGGAGCATGGAGAATGCAAATCTTTAAAGAATGGGCATAAAATCACAAGTCCACAAAGGAAATTAGAAAAGAAAGCATACAGAGGTAGGTTAAAATTCAGAAGTGAAGCCATAGGAGCTATAGAGAATGAGAATACTTAAAGGAGAAAATGATCAACAATAAGTGATTAAAACAATAAAAGGCTGTTTTCTAGGTGATTGTTAATGTAGGAAAGGACAAGGAATAAATTTGTAGTGAAGTGGTAGCTATAAATGTTCATTCCTCTATAAAGAAATCTGATTTTCACAGGAAGTTCATTTGACTAAAAGAGTATATAATATCAAGAGAGGGTATTTTAAAGATGGCAAAGACTTTGTTCTGCGTGATTTTTCAGTAGTACTTCTTTGTAAAAAATTTTTTAAAAAACTGTCGAGTCAACTCAAAATTGTGCTTTTTGTAAAAAAAAAATGTTTGTAAAAAAGGGGTTTGACAGATGATGAAGTAACTGAGGTAAAGTAACAGTAATAGTGATAGAGCGATCAAAAGGAGAGATTACAGATTCTAGGTTAGAAAGAAAGTGGATCCAGAAAGAAACAGAGAGATGAAAAGGAATGGTGGTATTCCAGAGTGTGAGGTTTTCTGAGGTCCAGAGAGTAGGCATATTAGTGTGACAGGGTTAGAAGCAAAGGTGTCATAAAGTGATCATGATGATTGAAGTTTAATATCTCATGTGTAATATATATTAGGTGTTGATATATTTCAAAATGTAGCTATGTGTGTCAAATAATTGAATTTATGTAGACAATAAAAGTCCTCAATTAACGTCAAATAATTTTCTTGGTCTGAGTCATCCACAAAGTTATTTGAGATGCCTAGGAAATTATTAAGATGAAAGTGGATAGAAAAACTTATTCAGCTGTGAAAGTAAATCAGGGGCTGTGATGAGGTGGTAGGAAGATGGTAGCCTCCATTAGGCATTTAGAATAATTGCAGAAGATACTAAAGTTCTAAGAATTTGCCAGAGAAGGTATAATAACTCGTGTCCCCAAAGGATTACTCAAAGAACCATACCTCCTGAAAGCTTTTTTGGTTGACTAGTTCTTTACTTTGGAGTTTTAGGATAACCATGTGACTTGCTATATTGTAGGGAAAATGGCCACAGTATAAGAATCATGTCTATCACTGGATTTATGCAAGATGATCTGTATGATTTTCTAAATATTTTCTCCTAAAACCTCCCATAGGCTATATTTTGACATTTCTTTTTAATTATTTGCCTTCTAACTTTTTTAAAGCTTTACTAACCCAAGAAAGACTCATGAATATATACTTTCCTAGGGTAAATTTGTTGGGAAAACATTTTTATAGCTTCAGATTCAAAATAAATCAACACTTGAATTCTGTGATGTGTGATCAAGAGAAATGAGCCATTTGCCCATCATGAGGTACATTTGTTCTTGAACTAACACTCACCATAATTTTTGGGCACCACTCATTAAAACAGAGATGAAAGCTGGCACAGCGTTGTGTATCTGTAGTCACATCTCTCTGGAGGCTGAGGCAGAAGGATCAAGAGATCAGAGCCATTCTGGGATATATGACATATGATTGAAAAATACAGTGAATGTTTAAATCTAAAAAATTATAGTAAGAAAAACAATGCTACTGATCTCCCTTGGAATACTTCCCCTTAGTTTTCAATCATCCCTTACATACTGTGTTTAAGACTGGCCTAGATTCCATAGTGAGATCTATCTAAAAAACACACCATATATACAAATGCATGTAAATTTTATTAAATAGCAGAGAATACTATTTACAAATGTTATTATAAATATTTTGGTTATAAATTAATTTTTGCCTGCCCACAATCAATTCTTTTCCTTTTCTTGAAGTCACCTATGCAGTATTTCTCTATTGTTCAATCTTCAGAAAATTAAAAAATGCCCCCAAAGTGTGAAGTGTGTAGAATACTAAATCAGACAGCTGAAGAAAGGTTAAAAGAGCTGAATTAAACTATGTGATATTATAGCTGGTGAATTTGGGACCCACAAAAGTTACCTGACTTTATTATAATTGGGAAATGTAGTAATAATTTTCCACATCAGGAAGTGAATCAGATACCTGATCTCAACTTAGTATTTTTTCCAAAATTCTAGGTACTTTGTCACATGAACAAAATGGCTTTGCCAGCCTCAGTTGTAAGTGATTATAGTTAGGAACTCAATTTTAACAAAATAATTTGAGAGGAAACATTGTTTTATTCCATTTCAACTTTAACAAAAAGCTAATTGTGCTTTAAAAATGTTCATATCTAAAATTTAAATATTTCAACATATATTCAGAGCATTCAGAATTTCACTCTTAAATCATGGTTTTGCTTTAAAAGTAGATGTTTCTATGTTGAAAAAGTAGAAAATATAAAATACAAGTTAAATTAATTTTTTTCTTATTACAAATATATTAATCCTATAGTCATTCAACTTTTTTCAGTCAGAGCTGCCTGTACCATATGTATATGATCATTTACCAATTCCTGGCCAAGTTTGTCTGGAGTTGTTTTCCAGAAATTACTGGAAATAGAACATCTTATTTTCACTCATTTCATTTTTTTCTTTGCTTGATTCTTTTTCTTTTTATTCTCTCACACTATTGAATATGGTACCTAACACTTCAGAGGTATCTATAAAGGAAAACCAGTTCACTCCCATATGACAGGCCATTATAAAACTTCATGAATGAGATTTACATGGAAATAATACATTTCAAAATGCTTTATAAAGATTTTAAATTATACAGTTAATAATAGTTTGATTAACATATATTTTACATGCAGTAAACTAAAGTCTAAAGTTTGATAAGTCTGGGAACATGATATAAACCCATCAAAACTAGCACCATAATCAAGAGTATGGACACATTTTTCACCCCAAAAAGTTTTCTCATGCCTACTTGTAACCCTGCCCTTCCACTAATTGCCATGTGCCTCAAAGATCTGCTTGAAAGCACTGATCTAGAATTATAATATAAATAATTTGCTGCACAGTCTATTTTGTCTAGATTATTTCATAAAACCTAAATGTTTTGTGATTCATCTACATTGTAGCATGTTATAATAGTTCATCAGAGTTATTTGCCAGGTAGAATGACCTGAGTATAACCAGGGTTTGTTTATCCATTTACTGATGGATAGAGTTGTTTCCAATTTTTTATTATTACAAATAAAACTATAATAAGTATTCATACATAATGATGCTATTTTGTCACAGGTAAATACATAATAGTAGAAGGCTGGATTACACGGTAAATGTATGTTGAACTTTTGATGAATTCTCTATTTTAACAAGTAATTTTACCATTCTATATACTGACCAGGAGTGTGTGAATTGGGTTGTTTTGTTTTGTTTGTCAACCATTTTTAGAAGTACGCAGTAGTATTTCATTATGATTTTAAATTGTATTTGACTAACAACTAATGAACTGAATACTTGCATCACACTGTCTGAAATAATAATAAGACCAGTGATTTTGATTTCTACACAAATACCTGGGGTGCTAAAGACTTTGGTCTCCACATAAAAATATCTGACCTGGCAGTCATAGAATTCGTCTAATGAAAAACACTGGAAATACATAGATCTCACCTCAATCAAGATAATATTATAGATGGAAAAATAAGGAGTGAGTGTTAAAAATTCAAAGTTAAAGTGTTATTTAGGAATTATTTACTGTAAGAGAACTTTTTTTCAGGAAAGCATTTGATCCTCAATGCCATATAAAATGATCAAAACAGAAAAGGAGCAGAAAATCACAGGAACAGATCAAACTGACATTAAAGAGTAACTGCATAAAATGACAATAGATGTGACACTTTTAAATGTTTGGAGGAAAATGTGATGCCAAAATTTTTGCCAACTAAATTACCTTTCACTTCTGAAAGCAGCAGAAAGACATTTACAGGTATGTGGGAAATACAAAAGTTGGTAAATATACACTGGTTTTGAATAATATTGACATTCCTCACAAAAGTAAGGAATTAATTTATGTACTCATCTACATATTTCTTTGATAAGTACTTATCAAATAGTTACTATATGCCAGGCAATGTTTTCAGGATTCTGAAAAGTGATAGAAGAGATACTGTTTCTTCTCCCTGATACAATATAACAATATTAACTCAAAGCAAAAAGTTGATATTGGTCTCAAAAGTGCATCATTAACTACGAATTCTTGAAATATTAAATAATACTTCAGTAAATGAAAATAATTTAGTTACCATTTAGATGATCGATAGTTAATTCTTTAATTTGGTAACATCACTGAAAGCCTTGACTCATCTAGTACTGTAATTAATAGAAGATTGTGGTAATTTACTATCTATACTTAATAGGAATGAAAATTATCAAATAGATAAATTATTAAATAAGTAAATAAATGAAATAATTTGACAGTAATTTCAATTGTCATTTTCATTTTACAATTCAAAAACTTCAAGATCGTAGAGAACCTCAGAGTTCATAAAAGCATGTTTCCATTGTACAACACATAACTATCCTTGTATCTAGAGTTCTAACTAATGGATAATTTACTCCATGAAGATGCTAAATTTCGACTTGTCACAATCTGTTCTACAAATGATTAGACAAGGGCTGGGAGTTTGACTCAGTGTCTTAAGCGC